>NEEE01002363.1:10891-21184 GCA_002278615.1 Pogonus chalceus
AAAATCGCTTTTATAAAATCGACCATTCGAAAGAGATCTGAAAAAAATCCAATGCATGCGGTGGTAAGCCGCAGGGTACAAATCACAGTCCGAATTTATGTAAAGACCAGTTTTTTACACGAACATAATTAATATTCGAAAATATTTCGTTCTTTGTTATGAAAATGAAGCAGAGGTTTTGATGTCGAAGACATTTTAAGAAACTTTATAACGAGTTCTTGACAGTTAGAACCCTCTTGACTTGATGTCATGGTTTATTATGAATTTGAATACATTTGTTAGTGTGTGTTGTTTGTATATATACATACATATAGTATTAAAAAGGGCGTAACTGTAAATTTTAATTTTCGATTTTAACATCATTATAAAAATATCTTCTATTAATCATAAAAAGTTTAATTGTTCTCAAATTATGGCCTAAATGATATGAAAGTGTAATGCGGGTTAAATCAACATGTAACCACATGTTTCTTATTAGTATATACATGTTTTCTGTTATATTATGTTACCGGTAGATAACTTAACTAACTTGTTATACTTTTTAATAATATAATTATTACCCACATTTGTTTAGCACGTTCACAGAACATATTTTAACTTCATAGAAATGTCGTTTGTTACCTACAGGCAAATATCTTTATTTGCAATTAAAGAAAAAAATAGTTAACTTTTTTTTTATAATGTGTTTGGCACAGTTTTTATGTATGAGGGTATATTCTTATTTATAATTATCTTATTTTTATTCTATTTGAATGTCTAAATACATTTATTTAAAATTACTTATGTAGCTACTTAATGTTATCGATATAATAACAGATAATTTCTATTCAATTGTTTAATATAACCTTAAATAAATATGAAATATAATAAAAACTTATTATAAATTGATATTTTAACAAAATCTCTTAATTTAAAATGTAGAAATAAGTATAAAGAGAATTCCCTGTTCCTCCGCCATTGCGAAATTTCTTTTTGAATAGAAACATACATGCATAGAAGCAAAATAACAATAAAAATATTTGAAGCAAACATGAAAGTCGTAAAGTAGAACTAAAGAGTTTTTAAAAGTGCTGAACGCAGCCTTGTTTCCTGCATCTATAACACGCACGCATTTCCATGTCCAAAAAGTATATAGTACACGCGGTGGCGAGTAAAATATTTTATCCTACGACTAAATCCGGTTGTTCAGGATAGTAGGGAACACTCCGGGTTCCGGGTATAGTACGTGAGTAAGTTACAAACACACGGCGACATCTGCAGATTTGTTTGGAAATCAGTAGCGTCTTATGACCACAAATACGACTATCTATTTATCTGACGCAAGACGCAAAAAACCATTCTTCACTATAGTGGACATGCTATTGTGTTTTGATTTTTCGAATCACACATTTTAACGATATTTTAAATAGCGACACTTTATCAATTCTTCAAAATATATCAATTCTAATTGAAGATCCTACATTAAAATAAAATTAAATGCCAAAAAAAATAGTTTCAATATATTAATAAAAATCGATTTTAAGGAAGAAGTATAAAACTATTTCAAAATGAAATAAAAAAAAACATATAATTGTTCAAAACTAATTTAAAATTATATTAAAATTACAAACGGAGCTTTTATCACTGAGATTCTATTGTTTTTATGGTCTTTTGTTTTAAATACAAGGTGTCTCAAAAGGGTCGAGGTATTTCCGAAGTTTAGAAACCTGTCGAACTTTTCAATCCCAAAATTTAATAGTTGAAGATGGAAGTTGGTTTTAATCAGAGCCGTAGCGTGGGTGGTGCGAGCGGTGCCCCGGCTCCAGGCGCCGAATTAAAAAGGCGCCGAACGATAAAGGCGCCGAAAGATAAAGGTGTAGAAAGACAATTTTTTTATTCTTTCGCACCGGGCGCCATAATTTCACGCTACGGCTCTGGTTTTAATTTTTGCACAAGCTGAATTTTGTAAGATTCAAGATGCAAATCCTTCCTTATAATTGTTTGTTAAGACGATTTTCGAACGTATAATTCTAGACCCTTTTAAGATACTTTATATATGAGATTAATATATTATACATTCACTAAATATATTTAATTATATTATAACATACCTGGAAATTTCTAAAAAATAGTTTTTTTGTGTATTTTTAAGTTAAGATAAATTTTATTATTAAAAAAAAAATATATTTATTAGTTAAATGTAAATCAGTATAATTAAATATTAATTTTTTAAAGAAAACAATATTTTTATCATGAAATATATGTAAAAATATTACATTTAAGAAGATATTTTTAATTTAATAACTTAGTAACTGAAAAAAATTAGATAAATTGATTTCTTAGAAATTTCTGAACATTTGTTTGAATTAATATTAATATTTTTGTTTGTAGCTTTTCGGAATCTCAAGTATTTTCAAAGAATTTATTTTGTACTTTTTAATCGAAAATTTTTATTTTCTAAATTATAATCATTTAAAAGCTATTAATTCTTTTTGTAGATAAAAATATATTCAAAATGTTGTTTTTTCAGTCCAGTATTAAAATTATATTGAATAATTTACGAATGTCGCTCTTATAAATGTCGAACGCAGAGTTTGTAATATATCTTCGGCATAAAATAAGTAAATACGTTTTGTCATGATACGCATTGTCCTGCAGCAAAAGTAGCATCGCTTAAGGTTATTATTGATAAATAATACCAGTGGTCATATAAGCGCACAGACCGCGCTCATCTCTTATCTAAATGGTTTGACCGGCCCGTTACCCGCTGTCCGTTGGCAGTTACCCAGTAACCATTGGTCGTTCTTGTAATATGTAAAAGACGCCGGATGTGAATCTTAGAATTCAAATGTTAGTGTTATTGCCGGAGTGCGGTATGGCATGGTATGGCATGGCATAGTATGGTATGGTTTCGCTGTCAGAAACACTCACGCTCAACTCTGATCTGCATGAGATATGCGAAGGGTGCTTCTTGCTGTTTCTGTAAATTTGGATTTCACGTACTAGATGCACAATGTCGTCAAAGATTTAACTTTCATGAGCGCACTGAAACAAGAATCTGCTTTTGTACGTAATATAACAGAAACTAACATCGTATATTCTAAAATACCATTTCTTAACATTGTCGTAACTTATTATTCATTGCTCGCGAATATCTTCGCAATTATATATCTTTAGGTTTTAAATACTGCTTAATAACTATTTAGATAAGAATTTAATATATCTAATAAAGATTTATCTTTCGGAGTATATAATTTTATATAATTTTTTTATTTGCAATTATTTAAAGTTTGAGTAGTTTAATTACTGTTTGCTTGTATGAGGCTATTTTATATAGAAAATATATTTTTTCAATCGAAGAAAGAAGTAAAATATTACATTTCGAAGTCAACTTGCTAAAATATTTAAGTAACTTACTAAATTGTACAAAATGTTGTTTTATGTTAAAATTTTACTCAAAAAATCTTTAATTCAAAATATTATATATTTACAAATCAAAAGGACTAGGTATAGTTATTACTTTAAGTTGCGGGTACGAAACTCAAAAATTGTTTTCTATGACTTCTAAACGGCTGGTAGTATGGTTGGGTTCAGAATTTTTGAAAATAGAACCTTAACTGGTAGAAGAAGGATAACAAAAAACTATTGTTAGTGTCTTTTCTATTTTGTACTATAAATAAACAATTAGATGGTTTCAAAAAAGCTTCAATCAAACATAAAAACTTGCTTTCAAACAAAAAAGACTGAAAAGACAAAATGATCCTTACATTAAATATTATAAAGTGAATAACCCAAGTGTTTTATTTGATTTAAACTTCCCTAAAACATTTCATCAAGTGCTTACAACAAAATCTCTATCGTTTATTAATAAAATTATTTATATTAATTAGTATTTTCAAGATATCGGACATATGAAATTATAAAAATAGATAAACAAACTTAAATTATTTAAAAAAAAAACTACTGTGGGACAAAATTAATCTAGTCATTTGTTTTTGATGTATTTTTGGTAAATAAAATATTGATATGTACGAACTTAAAATAAAAATGTACATTCGTAAAATATTTATTTAGATATTATTTCATTGTGAATAATTAAAAAAGAAATAATTACATTGCAAAAATATAAATCAACCCACCCAATTATAAAAAAAAAACAACCTCTAAATTTAAACTATCTTTCGGGACATCAAGATAATCCTAATTCGCTATGATCCATCTATAGAGTAATTTACTACACTACAAGTACAATATAAAATAGGATAGAATCCATTTTGTGATGGGGGAATCGTTGATCTGACTAAATGCCTCTTGACCGTCAAAAGGGGAAGGAAGAAGCCCTAATCCCTTTGCAATGTCACCGCCGTCGGGGGGTTGCAGGATCATAGGGCCGTAGAGCCTTAGGGCTAAGTGCCAGGGCGGGTATATTGTATTTTAACATTACAATGATGAAGCGTTTCAGATGAGATATATAGAATCAAGGGTGATCACGGATGTCAGATAATTTCATTATTTTATTTGATATGTGGTTTAGTTAATATTTTATACTTGTTGGATCATTTTCGCTAATTGCTGCCTAAATTTATCTTATTTAAGCGATTAATAATACGTGATAAAATAAAAAAAATATTTCTTAAATACTATAAAAAAGCAGCAAATCAATAAACATATCGAATATTTTCCTATATGATATCTATTTATAATCTATATACAATTCGTTCCGCAACCATAAATTTTATTTAAAAATAAATAAAAATGAAAAAAAGTGGAGATGAGATAGGAAGTGAAAGACGGGGAAGAGCAGGGAATGATTCGTTTTAATCTGCAATAAAAAGCTACATTCATTTCCATCCATCAGTAACAACAAATCATATACAACGAATTGCGATTGTCAATCGGACACAAATATTTGCAGATATACACAACCGTGTGTTCCTATGATCATGTCTCTTTTTTATGCTTTTTTCTTCTTTGGAAAAAATAATATACGTCAAATAATCTAATTTTTATTTCAAACAAATCGAAAAATTTATAAATTTATTTGATTTTAAATTTTTATCCTAATTTTTTTATATTAATTTGTATAATGTAATGAAAAATTTTCGAACATAAATTTAAAAAAAATATATGTAGTTCGATGTTCTATAAAATGTTTAAATATACTAGTAAAAACGTAGAATTTAAAATATCTAATTTCGCACTTTATCGCATTTCTTGTCTTAATATTAAGTATAAAGTACTCAGTGCATGATTTACGTATAAGCTACACAAGCTATAATTAAGGGCCCCCACTTTTCTGGGGGCCTCAAAAAAAAAAAAAAATTGTCCGAATTTTACCCTCTAGGTATTCGAAAATCATATTTGGCACTGACATAGAATATCTGGACTTATAAAGAGCTCCATATCTCTAATAGCTTAGGACCTTATCAAGTCTAAATCCGGCCCTGAAAGTACTGTAAGAAGCACTTCAAATAATTTACACGATTTTTATTAAAAAAAAAATTGTTCGGACATAAGACGCACTCCTAATTTCAAGTCACAAGTTACTGTTTTTACGCGAATTTCTTTAACTAACGCGGTATTTTTATACGCGGATTAAATTTATGCAGCCAGAAAATATATTTTCCTATAAAATTGTAAAGTTATAAATGCATACAGTCTATTTTCTTATAACACAATTTCCATTTGATTAAAAAAATTCATGTGGAACCAATACTTCTCGGTAATTGCTAAAAAAACATAATATTTTATCAATATTATCTGGATAAAGATAATATACAGAATCTCATTAAAAATTTACTTAAATTTAATAAGATTAACTTTAAAATCAAATATAATTATATTTTTATAAAATATTTCGACACATTTAAGATAATAATTGTATAATACAATATATTATTTTTGTATTTTAAATAAAACATATGAAATATTTTGGTAGTTATATTTTTATTAAACTAGACGGACAATCCAGAGTAACTTACTTAAAATATCGAATAAAATATAAAAGAAACAGGCCTTATAGTATAGGAACACAAGGGTAGATAACACAATAAAACACATATCCATTTCTAGCAATATGTAAACCCAGTCGCATAGCCATATCCGTTTCAATTATCATCGTAGCGGCCATGATTCGGTTTGTCGTAATTCGGTGAGTAAATCCGAGTGGAAAGCTCTATGCGGAAAACACTAAACGGAAAACTGGAATATCAAGCGATTCCACGTTTCACGATTCACGATTCACGAACCGTTGCATAAATTGGTTCGCTAATCGGACAACAGATATGAAGGGTCCATACCGCGCTTTTGTTTTTCTGGGTTTCGGCCATTCGGTGATTTCGCAATCATTCTAGTGATTTAGAGTTTTGTCTGGGATTTCACTGATAGCTGAATCTCCTATCTATTTAGTTTCAGCATCTGAACATTGCTTTTCAAAAATAACTGACTCGTATATTTTCTACAAAATCGAACTGGCCTTCAACGCAATTTATTTGTTTGTCAAATCATAAATATCTCAGTATATTGGTTTCTATAAAGATTGCAAATATATTTTTATTATATTATTCTCGTATTAAATTAATATTTTTAAACAAATGCACAACATAAAAATTCCAAAATGGTTTTAAAATGGGAACATTTAAAACCAAACATCCATTTGGGAGGAATAAAAACAAGTGAAATACGAATGACAACAAGGAAACGGGAACTGAAAAGAATACAGAAGAAGTTAAAATGAGGAGGATATAAAAAAAAGAGGGAGTAACGTGCTGGAGCAATTCCGGGCACCACTAATTGCCGCCACTTTATCTTTTACGGTTCTCTGGGTAATCCCCGGACGCGGCCAGAGCCAACTTAAATTCTCATTTAATTTTTTTCCCGCCCCTGGAATTAAGATTACACGACGCGCATACAGGACAAATAAATGCCGACGCCCAGTGCCACGACGGAGTTTCTCTACAGCCTTCGTCAATGACGCCTTCTCGAGTTTGAGGTGGGTGCAAAAGACGGCCAGGCACAGAGTTGTATTTANTATAATACAATATATTATTTTTGTATTTTAAATAAAACATATGAAATATTTTGGTAGTTATATTTTTATTAAACTAGACGGACAATCCAGAGTAACTTACTTAAAATATCGAATAAAATATAAAAGAAACAGGCCTTATAGTATAGGAACACAAGGGTAGATAACACAATAAAACACATATCCATTTCTAGCAATATGTAAACCCAGTCGCATAGCCATATCCGTTTCAATTATCATCGTAGCGGCCATGATTCGGTTTGTCGTAATTCGGTGAGTAAATCCGAGTGGAAAGCTCTATGCGGAAAACACTAAACGGAAAACTGGAATATCAAGCGATTCCACGTTTCACGATTCACGATTCACGAACCGTTGCATAAATTGGTTCGCTAATCGGACAACAGATATGAAGGGTCCATACCGCGCTTTTGTTTTTCTGGGTTTCGGCCATTCGGTGATTTCGCAATCATTCTAGTGATTTAGAGTTTTGTCTGGGATTTCACTGATAGCTGAATCTCCTATCTATTTAGTTTCAGCATCTGAACATTGCTTTTCAAAAATAACTGACTCGTATATTTTCTACAAAATCGAACTGGCCTTCAACGCAATTTATTTGTTTGTCAAATCATAAATATCTCAGTATATTGGTTTCTATAAAGATTGCAAATATATTTTTATTATATTATTCTCGTATTAATTTAATATTTTTAAACAAATGCACAACATAAAAATTCCAAAATGGTTTTAAAATGGGAACATTTAAAACCAAACATCCATTTGGGAGGAATAAAAACAAGTGAAATACGAATGACAACAAGGAAACGGGAACTGAAAAGAATACAGAAGAAGTTAAAATGAGGAGGATATAAAAAAAAGAGGGAGTAACGTGCTGGAGCAATTCCGGGCACCACTAATTGCCGCCACTTTATCTTTTACGGTTCTCTGGGTAATCCCCGGACGCGGCCAGAGCCAACTTAAATTCTC
The DNA here is from genome assembly GCA_002278615.1 of Pogonus chalceus. Taxonomy (NCBI): domain Eukaryota; kingdom Metazoa; phylum Arthropoda; class Insecta; order Coleoptera; family Carabidae; genus Pogonus; species Pogonus chalceus. The sequence goes on from NEEE01002363.1 coordinate 18,882, forward strand.
ATTTAATTTTTTTCCCGCCCCTGGAATTAAGATTACACGACGCGCATACAGGACAAATAAATGCCGACGCCCAGTGCCACGACGGAGTTTCTCTACAGCCTTCGTCAATGACGCCTTCTCGAGTTTGAGGTGGGTGCAAAAGACGGCCAGGCACAGAGTTGTATTTATACATATTTTAAAATTAAAATTATTCACTTCATGCTATGAAACACTTAGTTTATACATATGTATATTATTTGTAGCAATTACTTAATTGCACTTATAATAGTATCTTCCCTTCGCTTGTACTCAATTCCCTTTTATCCTGTATTCCCGTGTGTATTATATCACTGCATTGGATTATCACTAAAACTGTTATGACTAAACATACACGCACAAGTCTTAACTTGTAAATTTAATTCAGAATACGAATACCTACCGTATTTCGATTTAACTCAAACAAATCATAAAAATGAGAATCAAACTTCTATTAGTGAAGCTATCTAAATATCTTTTCTTTCTATATGAAAGTATTTGCTATTGTTATTCTCAAAAATAAATAATATCTCTTAAAGAGTAACTCAATTTACTTGAGAATAAAAAAGGTATTTCAATGTTACATTGGATAAAATAAACTAGGGCATAACTATATGATCCCTACATAGACAGCCGAAGGGTTCGTCGTCAGCGTCAGCATCGACGTCGGTGTTGGCGTCTGTATCGGCGTCGAGCCAGGATTAATGGTGTAACGATGCGGGAGGGCTAATTGTATTGTATTGTGTGCATCGAGGGTACAAAGGCACGAAACTTGTAATGATACTAAACTGCACTACATCGGATTTATAGGAAATCTTTCAGTAATGAAGCTATTGCCCGGAGATACGATACTTGTGAGGGAGTATTGAGTGTTATGTTGCACTTTTAAAGATTGGCTTTCTATTTATTGCAATTACTATTTTTAAATTTAAATAAACAACATTATAATTTATTTATTCAAACATATATATTTGAATACTTCTCTTTAATGTGTAAATGAAATATTTTTTTATAATATCAAGTTTGACACATACAAATCAATATAACAAAATAACAGATTAACTTAATTGAATAGGAAATATTTATGGTAATGTGTGATGGCAGCTATTGATAGTATAAATATTAAAAGGTTGTTCCAGCTTAAGATTTACTGATATGCTGAAAAGGTGTTATGAAAAAAGTTTGGAATTTTAAGTGAATCGAATAAAACAAAATATTTAAACAAACCAAAACTTAATATGGTTACAAATTTCATCAGAAATGTATTGTTTTATACATATAAAAGTACAAAATAAATTTTACAAGTATTAACTTGTTTTACATATTACAAAAATTATTTTTATATTACGTTTTCCAAATCCGCCATAAATAAAAANCTCTCAAAAGATTATTAAGAACTCATAGTATGTCGATTATATTTCGTATTTAAAAATATAAATGATTAAATGTAGGGAATATATTTTTGATGCACTCAGTATATAAATAAGGATAAGAAGAGAAGAAGAAGATATAATAAGAAAACTGTAAGTCGTTTCCGCTTTCCGCTTGACGGTATTAAGCATTGGTGGACGTGAGTACCGTGCGCGAAGGATTATAAGATGCATTTAATAATAAGACAAAGAAGATATACAATATATAATAGAAGTTGTGTATTGTCGGGTGGAACGGGGTGTATTGTGGCAGCTTGGGGCGGTAATGGGCGGCAATAGGCTATACCGTAACGTCTATTTGTTTTCCGTGGGTGACGCGGATTTCCCAACCAAATTAATGGTTTAAATCCGATGGATTTTTGTTGAGGCTAATCCAATGTGCGGCCGTGATAAATTCATTGGCACTGCCACTGAAGCTGCCAAATAAAACCATGTGAATTACTTACTTACATGTTAAATTGTAAATTATCTATTCTTGCTTTTTTATTATTCTTTTCTTCTGCAAAACTTTTTGTCTTTACGTTTGTTTTTATTCATTAATTATCTCTGTAACTTTTTACATTCGCTTTACTATTTAAAATTATTAAATTAGATTTAAGGACATACTATTAACGTACTACTAATCAAGAAAATATTTACAAATTCAGTTAAATATAAATTTCTATAAATATTCAACTATTGCTTAAATATTGCCCAATATATTATTTATATTTATAAGATGAAGATAGCTCAGTGCTCTCAAATCATCGCATTATAGTTTACTAATTAATTAAATATTCAAATTCAATATTTGAAGTTTCATATTATTTATTTTTTATTTTATTATATTAAACTTGAGTATAAAATACAAAAATTTTA
>NEEE01002363.1:29499-46848 GCA_002278615.1 Pogonus chalceus
GAAGAAGAAAGATCTGTATCCGTATCTGTATCCGTTAATTTTTAGCGGATCATGAACGGATCTTTTACATTATTAAATTTTATTACAAATTCGAAATTCTAAATATAGGTGATTAGGTAGCAGTAAAATATACTATTAAATTTCACTTTAAATGTTTTTTATTTCTTAAAATCACATATTTGGCAAATTTATATTGCAAAAATGTCTCTAAAGCAAAGCGTAAACTGTCGGTTAAAGGTTATGCGCACTGGACACCGATTGAGTAACTATTTCTTACCAAGAAAATTGAGATCCGTATCCGTATTCGCGGATCTAGACATTAATGATCCGTATTCGTATCCGTATCCGCGGATTTCTATTTTTAACGATCCGGCACATCACAACTTGTGAATGATATATTTAAGTACATTGTTTATTTCAGAAATCGTCAAATTATAAATATGATTAGAAACATATTTGTTTATATTTAATATTATAATATATGTGCTGTATTATTAATAGAACAGTTGTATGAATTGTAATAATAGTAGTCCAAAGTAAGATTATGGATGTATGAAATTATAAGCAATAATATCATTTAAAAAATGTTAGCATTTTATGCAAATGTTTTTAATAAACAATTTAAGCAAAAAGATATATCCAAAAACCTTTTATTATTATTTCAAATAGAATAAAATCGACAAAATAACACTATATGTCCACAATTAAATAATTTCAAATATATAGAAATACATCTATATTATAATTTCATATCAAAGGGTACAAATTTTTATTGATAATTATAGAAATAATATTTATTTGTTTATTGAAATTTTTATTATAGATATTAATATTTGTTATATTTTCAAATTTTATTAATATATTATTGTTATAATTTTATTTATATTATTTATGCGGCTGCAGTGGTGGTGGTAGTGGTGGTAGTAGTAGTTGTTACTGAAAAAAATATAAAATTATTAGTAAATGATTTATAAAAATACTATATTTTAACTTACGAAGCCATGATAAACATCCTGCACCATGATCATGGTTAACATGATTAGGATCATGATCCATATTTAAGACTCCAGCACCAAATCCTACACTAGCGGACATCTAAACATACAGAATTCACAATTTTTTTATAAATATCTTCAAAATAAATAAAAAAAAAATTATACTTACAGCCATATTAATGCAAATAACAGCAAAAATAACAATGAAAATTGCGAATTTCATATTTATTAATTTATCTTGTTTAACAACAAATTTAAACTGTAGAAACTGATACTCCAAATAATATTCAGCTAAGCTTATATACTATAAGCCAAAACAATTTTTTATCGAATAAATTGTAAGTATTATTATATTTATTAAAATATAATTTTTGTCATAATAATATAAATCATAAAAATATGTAAATAACAAATTAAATTTAAATATAAGTATTAATATAATTTAGAATGAATCATTTTGGAAGTATATAAAGTACGCTGAAAATTATTTAAAGCATCAGTTTATACATTTCGATTTATTGTAAAACAAGATAAAATTTATAAAATGAAATTCGTAATTTTCGTCGCTATTTTTGCTGTTCTTTGCATTAACATGACTGTAAGTATAGTTTATATCCTATTTATACCGAAAATATATTTATATGTATGCTTAGTTATCCGCTAGTGTAGGCTTAGGTGCAGGAGTTTTAAATATGGATCATGATCCTAATCATGTTAATCATGATCATGGTGCAGGATGTTTATTATGGCTTCGTAAGTTGAAATATAGCATTTTTTATAAATCATTTTTTTAAATTTTTATTTATTTCAGTTACTACTACTACCACTACCACTACCACTACCACCACTGCAGCTGCATAAGTAATTTAATATTTTTATATTATTTTATAAAAATCTAAATAAATATATTTATGAATTCATTTCAGATATTTTAATTAATATATTATGTTTGCTTTACACTGTTTAAATTTTTTATACTACAAAGACATTTTTTGGTTTTAAACAAACTATTAGTTCAAATAATTATAATTATCTTATTTGTGCAATTAGCAAAATAAAATATGAATTCCTGAAATAAATGCAAATTGCAAATATATTGTCATAATGAATATTTGCAATAAATGAAAAACATTTTCCCAAAATATTTATCATTGTTGTAATTATATCTATTTAATAATTCATTAATTATTTATTCATATATTAAGAAGTATTTTTTATTAATTGACATAGGTAGAGAAATTTAAATTAATAAATAATTTAAGCAATATTATAGAAACAAATATAATATCAATATTCATGAATGCAGATTATTGTAAGTTCGTAGAACTAAAAAGTATAATAATAAACGTATACAAAAAATGAAAATGAATAAAAGGTATAGAAACAATATACTCGTATTTCTGATATTTTAACTGATACGCAAGGTAAAAAAAAGGCTTAATATTCCAAAAACACTTCTCCATCGCATCTAATTTACAAGCAACAAGCGTGCAAAAAAAAGGCGAACAGCGATTTTTTGAAAGTGTTTTCAAGGGAGCGGTCGACTTTGAATTTTAATTGGTGTACAAATACAGATACAGATACAGATACAAGCTCGTGGTCAATGCAACAAACGCAATGAACAAACTGAAACCTTTACTTTTTATGCGATGACGACTTCAAGCACTCCTGGGATCTATTCACTGTTTATGTCATTCGAATGTAAATTCGCTTTTCTGCGGTTCGTTGATTATAGCTTGCTACTGGGGACTTTGTTACTTGTTGGTTTGTTGCTTTTTCATTTGAATATAAAATATTGAAATGAAAAATTGAGATACATTTGGGAAATCAATTTTTTCGTTTGGTTAAATTAACAGTTTTAAAATTCAGGTCAGTTATATTTTATAAGAATGGTATTAAATAATACAACAGCAAAATCATTTATAAACTAAAAAATAAACATTATATATCAAAATAGATTTATTTTTCTTCATTACATACAATAGTTATTTACATACTAAGTGCGGGAACGACTGGTTCACGGAAAAGTGTTTGGCAGAACGAGCTTGCAAGTGTCGCCATAGAACGAATCCGGGAACAAAGTTCACACAAGAAGTATGTACAATATTTTTTGTACGAAAAGTTTAAAACTATTCATTAATTATTTTTAATGGTTATGTTTGACGTTTCATAGGTTACTGCTGTCAAATCAGACATAATGTGTTGCCAACTGAGTTAATGAAATGCACTAAATTTATACTTAAAAATTAAATTTCATTCAATAATTTACCACTTTTTATAATAATCATTAGGAAAAGTAAAGTTTGAAAAACTATACTTTTTTATTATAAATACAGTTTTTTAATAGATACCTCAGAAATAGGAGTCCTTTTTGCGAAATTTCCCGTAAGACTTTCTGGTTACAATGCGGAAAATATAAATTTCGGACGTTGCTAAGGTAACGCAAATCAACACTTTTCAATGCATGAGTACAAAAAAATATTTGTTTCATTATGTATTACAAATAAGTTTTAGCGTTTCATTTGAGGGGTTATGAGATATAGAACTTACAATAAACATTATACAAGAATTAAGCAAAATTTAAAAATATACTTAAATTTGTTATTATTTTTGATATCATACATTTTTTATTTATTAACGGGAAAGAAAGTAAAAAGGCATAAATTACATTAGAAAATATATTTATTTATATTTAATATTTTAATACATATTGTAATATTATTTATGCAGCTGCAGTGGTAGTTGTAGTAGTAGTAGTTGTTGTTGTAACTAAAATATACCAAATGCAACATTTTTAGTAACTGATTTCCAAAAATGTTATATTTTAACTTACGTAACCATAATAAACATCCTGCACCATGATCATGGTTAACATGATTAGGATCATGATCCATATTTAAGACTCCAGCACCTAAACCTACACTAGCGGACATCTAAATTTAAAAAATCAAATAAACATAAATTTTCAAATATGTTATATATACTTACAGCCATATTGATGCAAAGAACAGCGAAGATAACAACAAAAACAGAGAATTTCATTTTGAATAATTTATTATGTTTATTAATAAATTTAAATTTGTAAACTGATGTTTTAAATACATTTTCCAAAGCCTTATATATACTCCCGAGTTAAACCACAAAATTAAACTAAATAATATATTATTATCATAATAATTCAAAAATTAATCTATTTACCTTTTTTATTACTAATGCATCAATTTATGTTAATTACAAATTAAATTTTTTTAAATAACAATTAATATAATTCGAAATGAATCATTTTTGCAGTATATAAAGTAAACTAAAATTAGTTAAAAGCATCAGTTTATACAGTTTGATCAATTGTAAAACAAGATAAACTAGTAAAAATGAAATTCGCAATTTTTGTCGCTATTTTAGCTGTTCTTTGCATCAACATGGCTGTAAGTATAATTTTTTATTTCATTTATATTGAAGATATTTATAAGAAATCTGTGAATTGTGTATGTTTAGATATCCGCTAGTGTAGGATTTGATGCTGGAGTCTTAAATATGGATCATGATCCTAATCATGTTAACCATGATCATGGTGCAGGATGTTTATTATGGTTACGTAAGTCAAAATATAATATTTTTATAAATCAGTTACTAATAATTATTTATTTGATTTATTTTAGTAACTACAACAACTACTACTACCACAACTACCACTGCTGCCGCATAAATAATATTACAATATGTATTAAAATATTAAATATAAATAAAAATGTTTTTAATATTATTTTACTGTTTTATTCAATATATCATTTTTTATTAATATTATCAGTATTACAATTTAAATTAACGTTAAATAATTTAATTGATTCTATCTGATAAATATGTATGTAAATAAAATTAACCGTAAATATTAATATTATAAATTACAGAGAAAATAAAATACAACAAAATTTTAAGTAATAACGTAATAATATAAAGTTGTTAACTTTGAACTTTTCTGTTTTGATTTTTAAACTTTAACATTTTTAATTTTATTATTGTAAGTACGAAAAATCATTGCAAAGTAATTGATAAAGAGAATCGAATAAATCATGTTAGTTGGCAACCTCTGTCAACAATTAATTAAATTAATAAATATGTACGTAAATATATAAATAAATACAATATTCTAATTAACTTTCATACAACGGATAAAGATTAAAAAGTAAGATAATTCAAGTAAATATTTTGAAGGCTAAAAAAGTTTATTCTTTGAAAGTTGTTTAAATATTTTAAATCGATTTATAATTTATCAATAATGGTACATTTAAAAGATATATATTTATTTAAATTTAATAATCTAAATGTTTAATATACGAACAATAAATTACTAAGAATTATATATAAATATTTAATTACCTAAATTTATATAAAAGATGAAAAAATATTTATTAACCAATGCTGAATTCGTAGTTAAATTTTATCAATGATAGAAATAGTTATATTTAAAAAAAAATCTCGATAAATTATAAATAAAAACATAAAGTTTGTTTTAATACTTATATTTTTATCATGCAACATCAATAAAAACTAAATAAAGATTTGAGAGTATTGTTTAAAAAAAAACTAAAAAATGCTTATAAAATACATATATTTATATTTTATACAATTTTATATAATTATAATTTTATTTATGCGGCTGCAGTTGTGGTTGTGGTAGTGGTAGTTGTAGTAGTAACTAAAATAAATAAAATAATTGATAACAAATATTTTGAATATTAATATAATAATTCAACGTACGTAACCATAACAGACATCCTGCACCATGGTCATGGTTTACATGGTTTGGATCATGGTCCATATTTAAGAGTCCAGCACCTAATCCTACACTTGCGGACATCTAAATATACACAAAATTAAATTTGAAAATATGTTTCAAATTTATAATTTAATAAAGATACTTACAACCATGTTGATGCAGAAAACTGCAAAAATAGCGACAAAAATAGCGAATTTCATCTTTATTAATTTATTTAGTTTTACAGTAAATCAAAATTAATAAACTGATGCCTCAAATAACTTTTAACGGACTTTATATACTGCCAAAATAATTCATTTTAAATTATATTAAAATTTAAATGATTATTTACATGTATTTTTATAAATTATAATATAAGTATAAATAATTTGAATAAATTATTGTTATTATATAATTTAGGAGCAATTATTTTAAATATATACATTGCTTATTTAAAAAAATATGAGTTTGATTGTATATAAAGCTCATAAAATTGATTTTATAGTATCAGTTACTACATTTCGATTTAGTGTATAACCTAATAATATATAAAAAATGAAATTCACAATTTTTGTTGCTATTTTCGCTGTTCTCTGCATTAACATGGCTGTAAGTTAAATTATTATATTTTTCTTTATACTAATGTTTAATTTCAAATTTGAACTTATTTTAGATGTCAGCTAGTGTAGGATTAGGTGAAGGAGTTTTAACACTTTATAAATACATTACTAATAATTATAAATTTGATATATTTTAGTTACTACTACTACTACCACCACTACTACTACCACTGCAGCCGAATAAATATGTATTACTTTATTAAATAAATATAATTTAAAATGAAAATTCATTCTTATTTATTTGTTACTTCTTATTATTTGCTATAAATACTTATTTAATAAATGCTTTAACAGATTTTATTAGAATATGCAAAATATATTTGTTAAAGTATATTTTATCTTCAGAAAAAAATGTAATCTAAAATTTACTGATTTGTAAAAAATAGACAGCATATATTACAAAATTTTATTCGTTTTTAGAAATTACTTGCAGATTTTATCTGGTACACAATAGTCATTATAATTAATTTAATTATCGTAATATACTTAGCAGTTAAATTAAGAAAATTTTATTATAAATTAGTTATATTTTTGGAAGTCATTCTCAAAATATTCGTTAATCAGGTCTTGAAAATCACTTTATTTATTTGTGATTTGAGGATTGACCTTACGGTTTCTATGGGGCATAGCTGATCGTTTAATCTAAATCCTTAAAATGAATTCAGAAAGTTCAGCTTATGAAAATCGTATTTTCTTAAGATTTAATCATCATATCTAACTGTATAGTATATTCTTGAGAATTTGACCTCTGATTTTAGTTATTAGATTATACCAGAATATAGTCATCATGTTTTTGCGGTCTCTTGCATTGCAATTTTATTGTAAATGTAAATTTTAATTTGTTTTGTTAAATACTTTGAAGGATTTTAAATTTTCCTTATATATTTTTAAAATTTTATTCTTTAGAAGAAATAGTCTTGGCATATCTAGACCGCGAATTTACGAGGTAGAAAAAGAGTATTTTTATGTCCTTTTATTCAATTTAAACTTTTTAGAAAACAAAATTAGAAGCATTATAATTTATAAATAATTTCAATTCTTAATCATTTAATTTTGTATTTTATTTATGTAATTAGAATGAGGAAAGCTTAATTATTAATAAAATACTTAAATTTAAAAGATATTTATTAAATTTGTGAAATTAGAAAGAGTGTTTTATATAAATATTTTATTTACAATATTTCACTTAGAAATGGTAGCTACCTCCGTCGAATTTTTGAATCAAAAATATTTATTTTGTTTTATTAAAATCCTTTTTTACAAAGTATAAATGATTTCTTAATCTTCCAATAACTGAACCCGTAAATACAATTACAAGTTTTATTAACCGTTTAGGAAATTTTGATTTACGATAATTTACCGAAAAAATGTGAAAATAGCTATAGAAATTATAGTATTTGGAGGAAATTAAAAGTGAATACTTTTATTTAAAAGAAATTTTAATTGTAACGCTTCATATATATTTCCAAAATAGTTTCTCCTTGGGGGAATATATAAATTAATAAGCTTTTAGCGAATCAATTATAAACATAAGCTAATCCCATCGGTAAGCAATGATCCATTGATCCAAAAGCAAACAAGAAGTCGTCACAAGTAACATGATTGACTGACAGCAGTCGGACAACGGTATACGGCTGTGTCAATATACATGTAAATACATTTACACCACAGGGACAACGAACATAGTGAGTGAGGCTAGGTTAACCGCCGTTGCTCTCCATTCAAACTCACCAGATAACACATATATAACAGCGAACAGCGGTAACAGAATGCGTCCCGTAAACACTGCGTGTTACATGCAAATTAGCGACGCATTAATATGCAACTTGAACGCATTGTATACTACGAATTTCTCTCAGATTATATAGTCGAAGGGATAACACATTTACATCTTTCAAATTAAAAAATTAAAACAACTTAAAGTTAAATAGTTTATTATTAATTGATACATTTTTATATTCTAATAATCAAACATTTGATGAAAACAAATTAATTATTAAATAATTATTAAAAATAAATTATTAATACAATATTTCGACTTACGCAACCACAATAAACATCCTGCACCATGATCATGGTTTACATGATTAGGATCATGATCCATATTTAAGATCCCAACACCTAATCCTACACTAGCGGACATCTAAATATACATAATATAAAAAAGATGAATATCTAAACTTAAATTTTAACTTAACAAACTTTATATTGTAATTAGTGTAATATTATTTCTGTATTTAAATTACTAACAAAATATGCCATATTTTCAAAATAATACTTACGGCCATGTTTATGCAAAAAACAGCAAAAATAGCAACAAAAATTGCGAATTTCATTTTTATTATTATATCTATTATAGTTTTACACCAAATCAAACTGTAAGTGATGCTTCAAATAATTTTTAATTAACTATTTATACTACTAACTAAATTATGTTTAATTTATAATAATTACAAAATTATATATGTATTTTTTTGATTTTAATATTTATTTAAACAGTTTTTTTAAATATATATTATAAAATTACGATTGTAATTAGGATTTAATTATATTTGTTAAAGTATTAACAATGATATTTAATTCATTTTAACAAGTGTAAGCGATTTAAATATATCAAAATGCATCATTTAAATTCTTTAACGAAATTTGAAGCAATTTAATGAAATTTTTGGTATATCAACAAATATATAATTTAAAGCACACGATAACACAAGAGGTCGCATCATTTGGCGACAGATGTCGCACGCATCACGCATCCCTTTACGTCAAGCTCTTGTTTACACAAATACAGGCCTACCAAACCAACACACAAACAGTTAGGCGACGACCCAAGCAGGCGTACCACCACACAGCAGGCGAAAACAAATTATTCTGCAAACAAAGCAGTATAATACATTCGTAGATGTCCCTGTAATTTGCATACTTACGTACATACATATATTTGTATATTCAGATACAGGTTCATTCAAAATTGACGTATGTACCATGTGTGATATTCTATTGTTATATTAGTATTTAAAAAGATACTAAATTAGGGTGTTGGTGGCTTTTGTGTTATGTAATATTTATTTTATATTTTCGGTGTTTGTATTTGAATATGGTAATTAACGTTTTTTAATTGTTCGTAGAATGATGAAAATTATTATTTATTAAGTTATTAAATCCTGTTAACTTATTATTTATAATTATAGAAAAAATATTATAAAAAATAAAATAAAACGATATTAAACATAATCCTTTTAGTAATTGTTAATAATTTGTTTGAAATGAATTTAAAACAACCACAAATCATTCGAAATATGAAATGAATCTTCAACAATACATTAATAGACAGTTATTATCATCATTTTATAACGATAATTCATTCTTGGTTCTCACTATCCATATGTTAGCGAAGTTGCAAGATCATTAAAACGTGTTTGAATCTTGGATCTGGGCAGACGTTGTCGGCATATCGAAGCGGGTTCTTAGATCAACTGGGCGGGGTCGATAGATCTTCAAATGGGCGTAACCGATTGATTCGCCGCCGCCGATAACATGTTTGGTACTGCTGCGTGCTATACCGGAGTCCGACAAACTCCGGACCATTTGCCAGCAGAATTGTACTCGTGTATTGTATATTGTTCCGGGATGATTTACTAGAGATTTCCGATATACTCAGGTCTGTTTGTGAATTGTATGGTTTCTAAACCGCGATGCGTGTTGTAACTGGTAAAAAGACAAAATGAAAGCTTATAAATTGTTGATTATATAGTATGTTCCAAAATATTTATCTAAATCAATTGATTAATTTACATTCCTAAATGAAAAATAAAACTTAAAAACTATTTATAAATTTAAGGATTTTATTACTAAACGCTTTTTCCTTTATTTACACGGTAAATTATTACACTATTTACGGGATCTTTCTAAAAAATATACTAAATATTATTTCTTTTGTACTTACAAATTTAATCGGAACAGATACTTCGCGAAAATTGAGGGATTTACTTATATTTAGATAAAATTTAATGCATCATTTAATAAACATATAAAGACATAAAAATTACAAAATTAAAAAATAAATATTTGGTTTAAAATTGTTCTTCAAGTAAAAAATAATTAAATATACTCGTTTAAATATTATAATTTTTTATTTAATTTATATAATTTACAATTAGAACATATTATATTTCATAATTATGCAGCAGCCGTGGTAGTTGTAGTAGTTGTAGTAGTAGTAGTAGTTACTAAAAATAAAAATAAATAAATATTAACAATACATAAACCAAAAATATTATATTTTGACTTACGCAACCATAATAAACATCCTGCACCATGATCATGATTGACATGGTTTGGATCATGATCCATATTTAAAATTCCAGTTCCTAATCCTACGCTAGCAGACATCTATGAATATGAAATATAACAAAATTTGAATAGAGAACAAATTATTTATTTTAAAAAGTTACTTACAGTCATACTAATGCATAAAACAGCAAAAATTGCAACGAAAATACCTAATTTCATATTTGGTTTTACGCTGGACCAAAATATAGGAACTGATGTTTCTAAATACATTTTACAAGCTTTATATACAATTTAATTTAATTGTTATAATTAAATAATTAGGAATAATAATTTGCGTTTATTTTTTTATAATAATTGAATAAAATATACTCGTAGTAACATTGAAATAAAATTAGTATGAAATTGAAAAGTAATTTAGAATCAGCTGTATGTTCATATTAGTTGCTGATGAAAAAGAAAAAGGTGGTAATATAAGAGGAGCAGTGAGGTGAGGTGTAAGGTGTGACGCTAATTAGAGATGGAATGAGGCGCTGTTTAGTGCTCACACTTGACCTGTTGGTGCGGTGTCAAACCGCCTACATAACGATTTACAACCGATCCAATCGGTTTATCGTGCACACCAAAAGCACTTTGATCTTGGGCGCAATTATTACCAACTTCACATTATTCTTATTTCTATTCTCCTTTCTTATAACTTCTATATCTTTAGCTATTGTGTTTTCATTTTATTGTTATTTAATTGGCTGGTTATTAGGAAATAAATTATTATATGATTGTAAAAAATATATATCTTAAGGTTTTATTTTTAACCATTAACAACTGTTATTTTAATCGCCAAATATACCAGTCTAATCATGTTTAGTATAACCATTGTTTTTAATCGATTGTTTTTTTCAACATTTATCAAGAAGTATGGTTAAATATAATAAAAAACATTTTTTATTAGTATTTCATTTAAATGTTAGAAACAAAATCTTAAATATTTATATACTTATAAATGTTATTAATAAAGCTGAAAAATATCAATGCAAAATAATTTTTTCTAATATTATTTAAGAATACTGTTCCAAATAACTATTTGTTGTATTATTTGTAGATCTGTGGCTTAATTTATTTATGGATTCTATATAAAAACAAATTTACTTGTAATATTGTTAGTTTAACACAAGCTTTATGAAGTAAAATAGTATAATATTTCTTTTGTAATAATAACTATTTATTAACAAATTATTTTGTTTAATTTACTTTTAATATAATAGTTGAAAGATTTTATCAAAATATAAAAATTTTAAAATACAAAATGTATTATTTCAAAGTTAAGCGTTATTTAAAACTTTTTCCGCATAAAAGTTAAATTAAATTGTCGTGTAAAGCTATAAAAATTATTAAAACCTTTAATTAATTTAATTATTACAACTATTCAGCACGTAGCTGGTAGCCTTCGTCGAATAATTTATAAAATTAAATAAACATAATTTTGAAATTAAATTTAATTAAATATGATTTATTATATAGTATATAAAGCTTGTTTAAAATTATTTGAAGCATCAGTTTATACATTTTGATTTAGTGTAAAATAAAATAATTTAATAAAAATGAAATTCGCAATTTTCGTCGCTATTTTTGCTATTCTTTGCATTACCATGACTGTAAGTATTTTTTTCAAAAAAATATATATTTTATCTTACATTAAATGATTAATTTGTAGATGTCTAGTAATGTTGGGTTAAGATCTGAAATGATAAATATGGATCATGATCCAAACCATGTTAATCACGATCATGGAGCTGGATGTTTGATTTGGTTACGTAAGTAGAAATATCAATTATTTTTTAAAAATAGAAGCAATATTTGTATTTTATTTTTTAGTTTATAATGCATTAACTACTACTACTACCACAACTTCTACCACTGTTGCTGCATAATAAATATATTTATAAAAAATTAAATTATTAAATAAATGTTTACAAAAAATATATTTTCTTTGTTTTTTTTTTACAACTTATACGTCTACCAAATAAACAAATCTTATTTTAAATTTAATTGTTATTTTTGACGACGAAATCAATAAATTAACAACAGACAACATTATTTATAACACAATTGAATATAAATATGTTTTGACAATAATTACAACACAAGCAATAAAAAATATGTTCCGAAAACTAACCATAAAATAAAAATTATTCTGTCAGTCAAAAGATGTAAATAAGCCAAAACATGAAAAACACCCCATCATCAAAAATCACAACATCAAACAACTGTTGCTGTCAATTTAAACAATATTTATGAAAATAAAATGAAGTATTTCCCGGTACATCATATAATCTGTTTCTTTAACAATCATTAGTGCTTATAATTGAAGAATTGTGTTCATTGTTTGGCGTACCGAGAATGAGAAAATATATAGGTGGAAATTACCAGTGGCTAATGTACAACTAGAATGTTGAATGTTGCATTCAACTTAAAGAATATCTTAAGGACATTTTAAAATGGTAGCAATCACCTGTCAAATTATGTTCACTTTTCACTGTTATTATAATAATGTAGTTTTTTAAAAGTTTTTGAGAAGAAACATGTGATATAACACATGTAAAACATACATTTAGATTTAAGTATTATGATAATTTTTATCAATAAAAGTAGTTATTTAAAGCATTATTTCGTCGAATTAAATGATTAACAGGAATTTTAAGTAATAGCAAGACCAAAGACAATATTTCAAAAAGGTTTAAAATATGTTTTAATGTAACAATAGTAATGAAACTCTCAAATTATTTTTGAACGACTTCAAGCCAACTAAACGGTACGGCGATAAAAGATAGTTCTTACTCATTTTGAGGAAAGCCCCCACTTTGAAGGTTTAAAAAAATCGTTTTTTTTTTGCACAAACCTATTCCTTAACCTATCTAGAATAAACCTCTAAACGGGTTTATTAATATTCGAAGTCATTGCAAAGATTCAAGAAGAATTGTGGAGGCTGTACAAACGCGTTTTTCTCGAAGGCACATTTTTCAAACTGGGTGCCACTTTTTGTCAGGAACCATCCAATAAAATCACATTAATATTTATTGGCAATATGTAAAACTATTTTTTCTATCGTGAAGCATAGGATTTTTGGATATTTTACTTATTGGATTTATAACACGATAGCCAAATATAATTTAAGGAAATCTAAACGATTTTGTTCTACCTTGTTTTAGGATTGATCGCGACTGGCACCCATGGAGGTGCCTTTTTTTGGAGGTTTCAAACATCGAAGGCTACCACAGCTCCAAATATTAATATTTTTATTTCAAAATTTTTTGTAATAATAAATAAAATACGTGCAACAATACAGTAAAAAAACCCCAAATGATTCGATTGTTTTTTAACACTTAAAAAAATTCCTGAATATTGCTGTTTTTTAGAACTTTCAAGGTGGGGTCTTCCCTTAAGTAAAAATTACACTAACCTAATAAATAGAAACCCTTATATTTGTTTATTGCAGTTATATACAAATAATGAAGCTACATAACGCCGTACCAGCATTTATTTATCACAAAGTCATTGAAATCGATATTTAAGAATATTATTTTGATTTTTTCAAAAATTTTTATTAGTTATAAAAGTTTTATGCGGGTTAATCTTATTTAGTATTTTAAATATTATAAAAAAACATTTATTATTATAAATAAAATTTATTTTTTAATATAATACATTATAAATTTCATTTATTAGGGAGCAGCTGTGGTAGTAGTTAAAGCATTATAAACTGAAAAAAAAATTAAATAAAGTCATTGAAATTTAAAACAAATTGAAATTACGACTTACGCAACCAAATCAAGCAGCCAGCTCCATGATCATGATTAACATGGTTTGGATCATGATCCATATTTATCATTTCAGCTCTTAATGTAACCTTACTAGACATCTGAAAATAAGCTTTAATAAATTAAAAGTACTTAAAATATTTATTTCAAAATACTTACAGCTATGTTAATGCAGAGAACAGCAAAAATAACAACCAAAATTGTGAATTTCATGTTTATTATTTTATGTTTTACAATAAATCAAAATTTATAAACTGATGCTTCATATAATTTTAAGCTGGCTTTATATACTATAAAATAAATTACATTTAATTTTATTTACTATATTTTAAGAGTTATTACTAAATTATTTAATTATAATATCTGCAAATTATTATTCTATTTTGAATATAGAAATTATATCTAATTTTGTATGGATTAAAATTATTAAAAAAACTGTAATTATATCAAAATTACCAAATTTAATTTCTTAATTATATTAAATTTATAACAATTCATTTCAGGCGTAGAAATTATTTAAAATATCAGTTCATACATTTTTGAAAAAAGATAAGTAAACAAAAATGAAATTCGCAATTTTCGTTGTTATTTTTGCTGTTATTTGCTCCAACATAGCTGTAAGTATCATTTATAAACAAATATATTTTTTATCTTATTTTAAATAATTAATTTTTAGATGTCTAGTAATGTTGGATTAAGATCTGAAATGATAAATATGGATCATAATCCAAACCATGTTAATCACGATCATGGAGCTGGATGTTTAATATGGTTACGTAAGTCAAAATATCAATTATTTCTTAAATTTTTGAAGTAATAATTATATTTTATTTTTTAGTTTATAATGCTTTAACTACTACTACCACTACCACAACTGCTGCTGCATAAAAATATATTTATTTCAATTAAATTATTAAATAAATAATTAAAAAATATTTTTTCTTTGTTTTTATTTAAATTATTTAATGCTGTGCATGTTTAGATGGTACTAATCATTTATTTAACTGAAGCCTCATAGGTAATATTATATAAGAGTATTTTTAAGAAATCAAATCATAAAATAAATTTAACTTAAAAAAGCATTTTTATTTTATCTAAATCTAATTATAATACAACTCCAACTAGACTTATATTAATGACTTCCAAAGAAATGCCGACACTTTTTCTAACCAACATGAAAAAGTAAATCATATCTTTTTCTAACATTTTCAACGCATTGAAAGTAATTACAAATAAATAAACGTAATTACAGAAACTACAAAAAAATATTTTGAAATAATATGTTCACAAATTCACACTGAAAGCTAATGTTTTTTAACATAACTAAGTTTTTTTTTAAATATAAATTTAACATTTGGTGTATGCGGACAGTGATGGCGGCAAATTATAATATAATTTCTAAAACAGCTCGGATTCGTAGATTTCTATAAATGCGGCTCCATTGTTATTTAAAAAAAAACGTCATCTGAAATCAACCACAAATATTTTTCACCACCTTCCAGGCAATTTAACTCGAAAAGGAATAAAAAATTGTTCCGCCTTTTGTCATTTCTGCTAACGCTATTATATCTTTAGAAATAAAAAATACAGAAAATGAATTATTTATTTTTTTATTTCTAGTAAAAATAGTCTGCTATGAAAACAAAAGAATTGAATCAATTGTTTTTTTATAATATTACGGTTAGTTGAATTATTGTTTTTGTTAATACTGTAATATTTTAATCTAAATTAGGAATCTTAATAATCTCTAGATCAATATACTTGAATTGGAACATTCTTAAGCAAGAAATTTACAATTAGAGATATCATTTATAAGTAATACAGTTTCTTGTAACATATATTTGACCTTTAATCTGCAAGATGACCACAATTGTCTTACATAAAAACATATATCGGCTTATTTAAACAAAGCAATCCTCCATATCCAAGATACGCATTTAATTAAGATAATACAAGATACACAAAACAGAATTACAAACATAATATAAAGAAAAACACTAGATTAAACATGACATTACATTTCCCATGAATGCTTATAGATACAGATGTGATTTTATCAGTGTAAATTAAATTCACGGTGGCCACTCAAACTTGAAGGCCCCCAATTAATTTAATTGCCCACTGAATAACCGACGTACCAAAATTTACCGCCATGCTTAAACTACGCCGACTATTCAATTCATATATACTTTTTGATTTGAATAATTTTCAGTGGTAATCACCTGTTTTTGTTGTGACTTTTATTTTTTGTAATAATGGATATTATCAATTTTGTTGTGTCATGGCAAATGTTTAAAAACAAAGTTCGCTTATCGAGTTTATATTAAAAATGAAACTGTTTGATTATGTTATTATTTGATATATTTGAAATAAATTGTAAGGTTAAAGAATGAAATGTTATTATTATAAATTATTATACTTATTGGCAATAATATTTATACGTAACTGATTTGTGATTTTGCTACTTGGGTGGTTTTCGCCCGCCTACTAAATGCGAACAGACCAGCAATGGCAATCAAACCTGTCATATATAAATATAAATACTTTAATAGCAAAATGCAAATCGAAACTTTAATGTATCTTTCTATATATTTTCTTTACTGTCTACAAATGTTTTAATGTTTTATGTAAATTCTCACTTTTTTGCATATTGCAATGTTATGTAAAATAATTGCTTTTAATATTATATTTTTAGTAGTATATTTTATAATTATGATTTATAAGTCTCAATAATTCTATTCTAATAGCAAATTGCTTTTTATTTTAATAAATAATAATGAATATAAAAATTTGTTTTGTATAAATGAATATTTTTTAAACGTTGTAATATAAAATATAACTATAAATATTATTTAATTATTCAGAAAACTTCT
>NEEE01002363.1:46898-57414 GCA_002278615.1 Pogonus chalceus
AACTTCTGGAAGCCTTCATTTAACTTTGAATTTAGATATTTGAAATTGTTTTTAACATATAAATTTATTAATATTTTTTTTTTAATTACATTTTAAAAATCAATTATACACATATTTTATATTAATATTATTTTTTATTATTAATTTGGAAGAAGATACAAGATTTTAGTTTAAAAAATTGTACAATATTATCAATATTATTGAAATATTTAATTGTGATAATGAATATTATTTAAATAGTTCTTTATACATCTCGTGAGTTAAGTGATGATTATATCCCGAGAATGTAAGTATTAGAATTTGAGGGATTAATGCCCTTTTTTTGTCTAAATATATTCAAATATAATATATTTTGTTGATTAAAATGATTAATACACAATAGTTTAAAAAAGTAATAATTCAAATATTTTATGTTTTTGTTATTAAATTTGATAATTATTATTTTTTATCAAAAAAAAAAAAAAAATATGAAATAATATAAAAGATTTAAATCCAGGAAATTTATTTAAAACTAAATGTACAATATGGCAAATTTATACATTTAGGGAGTTAAGTGATGATTTAATCCCGAGAATGTAAGTATTAGAATTTGAGGGATTAATGCCCTTTTTTGTCTAAATATATTCAAATATAATATTTTTTGCTGTTTACAATGAATAAGAAACAATAGTTTAAGGAGAGGTTCTTGTTTCTCGTGCTCAAATATACATAAAGTTTGAAAATTTTTTTTAAGCCAATGAAAATACCTACAAACATGCAGTTTAGACAGTTTTATTTGTTATATTTTACAGAATAAATCCTATTTTTTTTACCCCCGAAAAAACAAAATGGCGTCTCAAAATAGCTTCCCGTACAGAATGCATCCTGGATTGGATTCCTCCGCTGCGCCGAGCATTCGTCATCTCGTGTTAAATTTTAAACAGAAATATTTTGCATCTTTAAAGTAAATAAAATTTTCTGTGACTTATATCTAAAATTATTAAAATCGGACAAAATTTGTCCAAGTTGTGGGCATTTGAAAAAAAAAGTCCTGCTTTTTATGTCATTTTTTTGAACTTTTACTCGAATGAAAAAATAGCAAATTTAAATTTTTCGTTTTTATTTTAGATATGTCATAGAAAAAAGTGTCTTCTATCAACAGAACTTAGCCAAACTTCAATCAAATAAACCGTTAAAACACTACACTCGGCATAAGAAAAAAAAACATAGTTTCGAGAAAAACGCGTTTGAAGTTTTTGTAAAGTTAAACTCGCGATATGAATGGGCTTGCTCTAGACGTTGTAGCTCCGTAAATAAATGTCGGATCTAAATATCCTTTTGCACAAATATTCTACATGAATCAAACTTTCAAAATATGCAATAAAAAAAAAAGATTTTTTGAAATTTTGAAACCAGAACCTTAAAAAAGTAATAATTCAAATATTTTATGTTTATGTTATTAAATTTGATAACTATTATTTTTTATAAAAACAAATTTGAAAAAATATAAAAGATTTAAGTCCAGGAAATTTAGTTAAAACTAAAATGTACAATATAGGGAGAAAAATGATGGTTTAATCCCGAAAATGTAAGTATTATCATTTGAGGGATTTATGACATATTTTCTCAAGATGTATACAAAACGTTTCTTAAAACCATCAGATACAATTTAATTTATATTTCGAAAATTTATTAAAATCTGTTTAAAAAATATAAATTAAAGCATTAATTGAATATTGGCACATTTAACGGACCACGAAATAATTCTATTTTACTAAGGGGTTAAAGTATAAAAATTAAAGGAATAAAATGATATTTTAAGTGTCAAAAACTAGGTACATAAAGTCGGTTTTTACACTCAGTTGTAAGAAATATTAATCAATATTAAAGTAACTGTATTTGTTATAAATAATAAAATTAGTACTTCTTTAAAATTATAAATAAAGATTTTTATTTATATTAAGTAAATAAAACTTAAAATGAGAAAAAATTGATTTCAAAATTAAATTTAAATTTGATAATAAGTAATGTTTCAATGGTGAATAAAATAAATCAATTAATAAGTAATGTATAATTTTATTTTTAATTAATATAATTTAAAAAAATATATGTATATATGTTAAAATAAAGTAAAAAAATAATTCTGAAAAGGTATTTTATTCTAATTAGAAAACGAATGAGCTTAATAACCAGATAAACAGTAGTTGAAAATCCAATTCGTCTTCACTCAAATATGATCCATATAAAAGTAATATAACCGGCACAACGGCACAAGAAAAGAAGGAAAGAAGACAGAAAAAAGTAAGTTTTTCATACGTATATAGAAGATATGAGTTGTAACGTAGCTTAAAGCTATACATCGATAGAGAAGCGGTCGGCAGCCTTTGTTTCACACCTTAGCCGTCCTAATTAGTTTCAGCATCTAATTATCGGGGCAGGAGTTCGGTTTTCGTGTACGCCATAAATTAAAGAGCGGTCAGGCATCGGCTATTAGTTCCACAGAGAAACACTGATACTACCATGGCCAGTGCCCAGTGTCGGTGCCTAAGGCTTAAACATTCAGTGTCGAAATCATTACTTAGGTGCAAACTTGCTGAAGCAATTACCTGCGTGGCCCGTTCATAATTCATTATAGGACCCATAACACCTACCACCTTATATACTATATACCATAAGCGGGTTCCATCGAAAGTAAACGGTCAACTATCAAAAACAGGGCAGCCACTTGCTAATACTCAAACACACCCGCAAATGATCTTTATAACTATCTGTTTCTCGTATCATCATACTTTGCCCTATTATTATACACACATAATACCGACATTTTTTCTCTATCTTAATCTATTATTATTTTATAACAATTATTAAATATTTTCGCATATTATTCAAAGTAATACTTAATTGACAGTTATTTTAAATTTTAACATAACCGCTAAACAAAAAAAAATACATTTTAATCTATTTTTACTTTTATTTATTTCATAACACCAATTTTATTATAATACTTTAATAATAAAGTAATAGACAAAAAATTAATTATAATATAGACGTTGTAAGTATTATCGTGTTTTATAAATATGTAATTTTAATTTTGATGTGCCCAGAATCTTCAAACGGTCGTGCGTAGCCTTTAAGGATCTATTAGATATTTAAAGGATTTTGAAACCTAATTAATTAAAAAAAATGTTTCTTATGCCTAGACATATTATCTTTGGATTAGAAAACTTTTTGTCGATAAAAATTTTAATTTATACTAATAGAAAATAAAAATTATAAAATACTAATTTGGTAAAATCAAGTAATAAGAAATACAGCACTTTTATTATCTGTATTATGTTTATCTCTTTATTTTAGGTTTAGTTGTACATAAACACATTAATGTTGGATAAAAAAAAAAAATCAAAAAGACTACGTCATGCCTAAATCAAAAGCTATCTATGCGCTTTAGGGCGTACTGGTAAGAATTGAATTTAGTTACTTATGTGCATAATGAACTTATGACAGATTATAAGAGATGTAAAATACATATGATAAGATAGAACGATTTATAACCAAAATTGTGATAAAAGGGTCAATTCGACCACACGCGACCGCTTAAAGGTTAACATTGTACTATTTCTATCAAAATTATTCTAAATTGCCTAGAAATAAAAATAAAGTTTAAATTAAAAACATCCATTTAAGTTAAAATTATACGATATAAAATAATTTACATATCATCTTAAAATTCTCAGAGCTATCACATAACTTAAACTCTGAACGAAAAAAAAATTGAAAAGTGGAGTTAATTTTCGTCATTAAATTCGAATAAATCAAAAACAACAGTAAAGTGTATTTTCACTTTTCTCCCAGATCCTTCAATTTCGCGTCAACGAAAATTTTGTTCGCAGAAAACGAACAAGTGAAGAATAAATTGAACGAACATCAGGTCGCCGGGCTCTCACACCAGATCAACATGTATGTATGTACATACATGAGTTAGAAAAAGATAAAATTATCTATAATACAAAAACTAGAAAGAGATGTTGTACATGAAGAACGGGGTAAAAGGAGCAAGACACGTATTGCAATAAACAATAATATCAGTGTACGATCAGTGAGCGGCACTATGCACGTAATTACAGGACCGGCATAGCTACGACATGATGAATTAGTTGTTGGGCCCCTCCTTCCTGTCCCTTCAATGCCCCTCTTGAAACAATCCTGCCAGTGCACACGCTGATTGATCCTTTCGCGTTTTTGAAAATCGAGATTTTATAAAATGTTCGTTAATCGCTCACAAAAACAACACTTATTACGGTTTGAACACGTTTACTGCTTATTCTCTTTGATATTCTCTTCTTCTTTGTTTATTGCTAATTAATATGCGGGTTAAATTGTAATATGGGTAGTTATTTCGACCCAAAAATTACTTGTCAAGCAGAAAAACTTGATTAAACACTTACAAAATTATATTATTGCCAATATTATCTATTCATACATTAATATGGCCTAAATAAAAACTGAAAATTAAATTGTTTAGAAGTGCATTTGCTTAATCAATAAATAAAAACAATTTTATTTTATTTAATATTGACAAAAACTGTTTATACAATTCTAAAATTACATTTTTTAGTAATTATATCTAGTTCTCTTAATAATTTATTATACTTTTCAATTCATTTATCATATTTTTAAAACAATGTACAAACATATAGTTTGTTTTAAACAATAATATTAAGAATAAATTGTTGAACGTTATATAATAGTTATATAGATTTCAATTTAATTTTTGCTGTATTTTTATATAATACTTCTAAGGCCATCTGTTAAATAGTAGTTCAACTGTTTTTAAAATGTACACTGTAATATAAGTAAAATAGAATAAAATTACATAATAAAATGATGTAAACAAAATAAAATATTGGTTTCATGTATTCTGAACTTGAGTCAAATTTAATATTATGATTAATTCCCTTATCAGGTTCATTGCTTGTTGTGCTAGCGCTGAGTTTCAACTTTTTAAAGATTCAAAACATGTTTTATTTTTGTACCTCTGTATCTAAGTTTAATATATAGTAGTGTCAATCAATTTTTAAGAAAAAATATTAGAATTTATTACCCATCAACTATTTTTGCTGATTTTGAGTATTGGTAGTTTTTAATGCTTTTGTTCAAAATATTAAAATGCACTTTTCGGCATTATATTCGCATTAATATTTCCTATATAAAATGAACTTGATTAAATTTGACAGATTTTTTTTTTTTAAAGTAAGACTATAGTTCAATTATTTTCACCGATTTTCATAATTTTAGTTCTTTGAAAAAATGTTAAGAAATAATTGCGTTATAAGCCTAAAAATTTGGAATTACACATATCATTGAGTTCTGAATAAGTTACTGTCATAAAACTAATACTTCAAAAATTGGTCAGTTTTACGCAAAAATATTCAATATTTTAGTTTTTTGCATAAACTCGAGAAATAATTGCGATTTTAAGCTGAAACTTTAGATAAACACGTTTCAAAATGTTACTAATCAATCACCCGATAAATCATTAAATTATAGTCCGGATTTTCCAATTTAGTTTTTTTTTAAATGTCGCGAAATAATTACGCTATTAAGCTGAAACTTTGGATAAACACATTTCATAATGTTCTTAATCGATTTCTACCCTAAAATATCTTCAAAATAGGCCATTTTTGGCAAAAATCACTGAACTATAGTTCAGTTGTTCTTAGCGATTTCCAACATTTGAGTTTTTTTTGTAAAAATTGCAGGTAAACAGATAAAAAATGCGTTTTTTAGTTGAAAAAATTAGTTTTTAAATGAAAAGACCGTTTTTAGGGGGAAAGTGTGTATTTAGAGGAAAAGTAAGCATTTAAAGAAAAATGCGTTTCAAAAGAAAATTGCGGGTGAGCGAAATATGCGGATAGCATATTAAAAAAACTCTGATATTTTTTTTATGTATAGGTATATTTTTTTACAACATTAATTCAGTTTGAGCATGGAACAAAATGAAATAAAATATGACATTATTAAAAGATTATATTGCTTATATTAAAGTTATTACAAACATTTATAAAAAAATATTTCATATATATTAATATAATGTTAAATAGTAGATATTACAAAAGATAAGTGGATACATAATAATATACAGTACAGATAAATAAATATAAATTAATAATCAGTCACAATTACAATTAAATATTACCATTAGTTTCATTTTCACTTGTATCTTTCGACGGCGCTACCATAAAATTAAGAAAACCATCAACATCATCCATTTCCTTTGATGTAAATTTAACAACAATGGTTTGTCTACCAGGTGCTGGCGGAGTAAATTTAAAACCTGAATTTGCTTTACCATCAGTTGGTACAGTATAACCGACCTTTAAGTTTAATGTTTTTTCGATTCCTGGTCCTTCAACACTAAATTCTCCTTTGCGTAGTGGCACTGGAAGTGGATTTTCTAAAGTTATTTCAGCTGTAACTTCTTTCCCTTGTTCAGCTTGATGAAGCAGTTTTATTTTTATATCTGGTTTACGAACCCTAAAACATTGGTTAAAATTATTTACAAAATTACTAGATAAAATATTTAAAATTTACCTGAAATCATCTTGAGCAAAATATTCAAACTTAGTATCTTCAATAGTAGCTAAACAAGCAATATTAAATGCACATTGGTCCATCAACCTCTTTACATATTCCTCGTACGTGACATTCAACCTAACTTCTTCAGTGCTATTAGCTTTAATTTTCTTTTGATAATTCTCCCGTTTAACTGCGTGAGGCACACGTCCAGTGTATAAAACACAATCAACTCGAAGTACAACGTTAACAGTGTAATCTTTAGATTTACTCTTATTTTGCATAACAAGAACTACGTCAAATGGTTTACCAATCTTGATATCATCGAGCAATTCGAAATGGAATTTAATATCATTGAAATCCTCGTTTAAGTAATACCGAGAGAAAATATTTTCTGATTGTCGAAGAGCTTTTAACATAGTGGCACGTTCTTCATCTGTCTTTTCTGGAAATTTATAGCTAGCTGTGATATCTTCTCGTTCCCATTTACCGGCAGATTTTGTGCTTATTAATTGACCAATACCATGGACGTCTTTGCGAAGCAGTTTTAACGGTTGAGTCGGACCTGCGTAACGCCAAAAAACCTAAAATAATAAAATTATTAATTTCCTTCTCATTTGATGCAATTAATTGATATTTACTTTATCTGCATTAACTTCCGCATACAAGAAAGCTGCATCATGTGGTCTTAAAACTTCTCCTCTCTTAACAGCTACAACGGAAGCTGGACCACATCGGAACATATCTTCACTTAATTCTTGAGGTGTAGCGTCAATTGCTTGCCATCCAGAGTACGCATCTCCCAAATCTGGACGAGTCATCCATGCTTCATTCCAAACATGAAAATTCCAAATTGAATCTGAGTTCATTTCTTCCATAACTTTGCCTTTTTCGTCTACGAAATAATCAACTGTTAAAGAACATTGAGTGTCATGTGCGCTTGAATAGTTTGTTACTGGACGGGATGGAATACCAACAGCTCTACAAACTGAAATTATATTAAATTAGTACCAATTGATTCATTTCGTAATTTTTAAATTATTTACTTGTTGTTAATACACCAGAAAATACCCAACATTGTCCATATTTCACAGGTTTCTTCTTTTTATAAAACTTTTGTAAAATTTCCATACTTCCAATCCATTTAGTTGGCGCAGTACCGCCATCAAACTCGTCTGTCCAATTTCCCATAATTGCACCATTATCATCAGCAGAATTAACAGCAGCAGAAATTGCTCTGGATGTTCTAACAGGATCTCCCCTGACTGGTCCAGTAACTTTTCCAACTTTATGAATCAAATGTAAAGAACATTCTAATATATCTCTTTCGTATTGAGCATATTTCCAAACAGTTGGTCGAAGACGATTGTAACTTCCGCGCCAAATTAAACCTGTATCTGCAACAACAGTTTCATCTCGCCAATCTTCATCTCTCATATAGACCTGATCTTCTTTGCACCAAGGGTTATATAAAATAAAAATATTTGTTGGATAACTGTAACTGACAGCACCATCATCTTGCAGTTTGGTGTCTATATCCATTTTCCAGGCAGCTACAACACAATTAGCTGCTGGAGTTATTGCAACTGTTAATTTTTCATCTAACTGAGATTCTACAACAGCGGTCCAGCCTCCATCCTTTGAACGTTTAGATAATAAAGGAATAGGAACAATAGTTCCATGTCCATAACTTGGTTTTTCTTCATCTGAAATTCATTAAATTTTATTATTAGTTAATATCAACAGGATTTATCTTGTCTAATTTAATTTATCGAATTATATACATTTTTCAATAAAATAATTTACCTGCTACGGTAAAAATAAACGATATTCCATCTTTCTCATGATTATATGGCCTGTTGGTTTTAATTTCAATTTTAAAAGGTTGTCCTCTTCTAACAACTAACCTAGGTTCAACAATGCGTTTCATAAGATCATATTTATCGGTATGATGCTGAGCGCCATTTAATTTGATCAAAGGATCAACTCCACGAATTGATAAAACATCTTGTTGAACTTTTAAACTTGCATCTGGTGTATCTGAAAATCAAAAAAATTAATTGAAATATGTATATTATTTTTGTTTTAAATATAAAATTTATACATCTGCTAAATGGGCTGCAATATTTCTTTTTGCGTCTGAGGGAGCAAAGTCTTGTAAACATTTTAAGCTAAGTTATTTATAACAGATGTTTCTTGTAAGATTTACCAATGTGAACTAATCATTTCCTAATAAAATTACTAATAAGTTATAAATCCTTGGCGTTTAATGCAATTCCGCAATCTTTAAGTCGTATGGGTGTTCAGCCTACACATCTTATAGTAATGTTTATGTTATTTGTTTATTGATTCTCCGAAAGACAATACTAAAATGTTGATATACTTATTTTTGAAAAATTTACATACTTGATTAAAACTAGTTATTTGGTCGCTTTAAGAATATCGTAAAAATTAATTCATGTTTGTTTATAAAAGCATAATTTTTTGTTGGTGTATCTAATATTTGGTAATTAAATGAAGAATGAGAAATGCACATTTTAATAAGGAATTTTAATGCGAAAGTAATGCTGAGGAGTATTTTTTAATATCTAGCTTAGTTTCCGAGAAATTCGTCAAACACCGAAAGTGTTCAAAATAGCAAAAAATGTGAGTGCATATAATGCAAATTATATATGAAATACGAATTTTCATAACAATTACATTGCATTGCCGAAGAATATAAGTTTCTATCTAAATTAATTTTAGAAAAAAAAATTTTTAATAAAAATAGTTCATGTATAACTTAGTTTTGTAGCAGAATTAAATAATTTTATTATATAACAAAATAACTCAATTTTCGACTAAATCGCTTAGCTAACCAGTTTAGATCGTTATAATATTTTATTCTATTTATTAAGATGTTAAAATTTGGTAAATCTGATTATTTATTATCTATTAAGCTGAAACTTAAAAAAACACTTGTCTTAAAGTCCTTAATGAGTTTGTCAATTAAATAAGATATCAGAAATAAGACCAAAATCACTGGTATATAGTCCAGCTATATTTCGGGAATATCACAATTTAGCTTTTTGCAAAAATCTCTAAAAATAATTACACTATTTAGCGAAAACTTTAGAAATACACGTATTATAATGTCCTTAATCGATTTCTGCCATAAAATTAATACCTCAAAAATTGGTCATTTTTGGCAAAAATCACTGGACTATAGTGCAGCTATTTTTAGAGATTTTCAATATTTAATTTTTTGAATTAATCCCAAGAAATTTTTACTTTTTTGCCAAAAATAATAAATTGAAGATGATGTAATATAATAATATAATATTATACTACTTTTAAAGGTTTATCTGTCGTCAGAAGTCCGGGTTTGAGGCGACACAAGCGCCAACTACCACAAGCTCCTGAAATTTTGGGCGGCCATATTATTTTGAAAAATGTCAGCCAAAGCTTGTTAGTACCTACTTGGCAACGAAAGAATTAACATCGGGGTAGTGTCAAACAATTTTTTTTTTTAATTAAAGTGAAGTAAAGTGAAGTGATTACAGTGATGTGAATCCAAAGTGCGACGATTTAAGTGAAATAAATTATTTAAGAACTAATAATAATTTATTTTTACTTTTCAGCGACTAATCAAAAATTTACTTTATAGGTGAGATAATAAATAATGGCCAAATAATTTCCAAAATCTTTATAAACAAATATTTAACGTCAGCTAATCAAAAAAATTTTCTTTTCAGCTTAGTTATTAAAATTTTCTGTTCAGCCTAATTAATATAATTT
Source organism: Pogonus chalceus (assembly GCA_002278615.1). Lineage (NCBI taxonomy): Eukaryota > Metazoa > Arthropoda > Insecta > Coleoptera > Carabidae > Pogonus > Pogonus chalceus. The sequence continues at coordinate 57,228 of NEEE01002363.1, forward strand.
CCTTTTCAGTTTAATTAAAAAATTGTTTTTTTTTTTAGCTTTTTTTGCATAATTTTTTTTATATGTTTTAGATCCTGGAGTCCTTTTTTTAAGGGAGGATCTACCCAGGCATCAGACATTGTTCCTCGCTATCCCAGGGAATGATTGAGTTTTTATTTATTTATTAATTTTTTTTTTTTTTTTTTTT
>NEEE01002363.1:74194-85598 GCA_002278615.1 Pogonus chalceus
TGTATAAAATATAATAAAAATATAATAATTATCTTTGAGTTATGCAAAAAATATTAAGGTATAAAATAAAAGAAGAATTAAAATGCAATTCTAAATATTTTCGTTTTATGTTATACATTGAAGTTTTTTTATACAACTATTATCCCAATCAGATGTGTCATGTGAATTACAATCAAAAATAACAAAACATTTCGGTGCGTTATGACTACAATGAAGTGCAATGATTAAGTAAAGAAACATTAAAATCCATAAAATCTCATAACCGTTGTCATATCCTGGTCGTGCGAAAAATAATTCATGATTAAATTCCCCAATTATCTAGTGATGAACATTTACACTAGCGCTACCGGCAATTTCACTCATTTGACGAGATGTGAAAGTTGCACAAATTTTGCGTTCACCCTGGCGACGTGGAACAAATGTTTCACTATACTGAACCAATTCGCCTGGACGGACATCGCGGAATTTTGTTTGTTTTGGTCGTTGAAGTCCTGGACCTTCGACTGTGAAGTAGCAATCGGTTAAAGTTACGTTCAATGGATTTTGGAAACTGAAATTCAAAATATAACGAAGTTAAATTAGTTTCAAATATATATTTCAATTTTTTCCTAAAAAGTTGCAGTTTATATTTTATTTGAAATAATTTTTACTCATTTTGTATTTTAATAATATTTTTTAATATATATCGGTATAAATCGATAAACTAAATTATTGACATTTGCCTATTTTTGAATTTAAGGCCTTCATTTGTATTTTTTAAATATCTTTTGTGCGAAAATGATTAAATTAAATATTATAAGTTTTTTGTAAAAATTGCTTATTTGTGTATTTTCTTATTTAAAGTTATTATTACCCAAAGTTGACATAGCACTCTTGTCCAACGCGGGCGCCACCTCTGACCTGCACCGACATTCTAGGTCTTTGCAAAACAAAATCATCCTCTTCACTCCAAGTCTGCCTAGTTTCCTTAACATTCGAAATGGCATAAATCTTGATACAACTATGATCAACCATTTTATCCATATATTCCGTTGGAGATACATGCAATTTGAGAACTTCCCGTTGTCCAGGTCGTACTACAAACTCCCCATGAGCGCGTTTCAATCTAGAAGCAACTGCTCCGGTGTAATACACCGAATTAGCAGTCAAAACAGCTTGAATTGTACGAATATCATTTGATTTATTATGAATGTTAACCATTACATCGAAACTTTGACCGAATGGAACTACATCAATATCGACTAAATCGAAAAATACGTCGTCTTGTTGTAATTGGTCACCGCGACGATCACGATCGTGATCTCTGTAATCGTAATATTGTTGAGCGCGTGGAGATCCGCGAACTGCATTGAATACTGCAAGACGTTCAGCATGGGAACCTTCTTGATTTTTGTACTCGGTGGTTATATCCATCATGTCTTGATCGGCGTCATCATCGTCGCGATCTATGCGTTTTGTAACTAGACGACGGCCAACACTGAAATATAATTACTTTTATGAGAAATTCATTATTCGAAATATATATTACTTACTGATATTGATTAATAGATAATCTAGAAAATCCCCAATCAGATTGATCATCCTCTTGGAAATGACAGACATCAGCGTTAACTTGTGAGAAACAAAACGGAGTATCATACGCAAAGCCAATTTCTCCGCGTCGTACAGCTTCAACAGACGCTGGTCCACATCGGAACATATTATCACTTTCCTCTTGAGGAGTTGCATCAATAATTTGCCATCCACCGTAACCAGGAGGTAAATCAGGTCTTGACATCCAAACATCATTCCAAACATGAAAGTTCCAACATGAATCAGTAGAATCACCATCTGGTCCATGTTCAATTTCATTACCATCTTTATCGAAGTATTTATCAATCGTCAAAGACCTATTGGTATCATGCGCGCTAACATAATTGGTTACAGATCGGCAAGGTATTCCAAGCGCTCGACAAATTGTCACAACAACACCAGAAAATACCCAGCATTGACCATATTTTACAGGTTGACCACCTTCGCCTAAATACTGCTCCATAATTGCTACTGAACCTGTCCAAGCGTGTGGCGAAGTACCATCTTTGTAATCTCCATCCCACCTTCCTACTAGAAGACCATTATCATCAAGTGAATTAACGATTTGGGAGATTGCGCGAACGACTTGAACAGGTGAACCACGATCAGGATGTGCCAGACCAGATTGTTCCAGCAAATACATTGTAGCTGGTAGTACAACATCATCAAATTGTCCGTAGATCCATCGTCTACCCTTAGGTTGACGATATGATCCAACCCATATTTTTCCTGTTTCGTTCATGATATATTCGCGGCGTTGGGAATCACCTTCCATGTAAACAGGGTCATCTCTACACCAAGGATTAAACAAGATGTAGACGTCTTCTTCGCATTTGTAATCACGACGGTGGTCTCTTTGGCCTAAGAAATTGGTTTGCACGGAACAACGCCAGATACCTACTTGAGCTGATGGTGGGATGAAAACTTGTAAGGATAATGTATTGCCGTCTTGACGGTGGATGCTGACGTTCCAACGATTTTTATCTGACATTCCTTCATGTTGATGAGTTACAGGAAGAATTACTCGTGTGCCTTTGGTTACTGATGGTTTAGGTCCTACAAATTTATTCAGAACTCGTTGAATTCATCCACAATTTTTGAAAACTTTTAATTCTATTTCATATAAATATAAAATTACAGTAGACGATTTATATGTTACGCGTAATAGAAATTCGTATTTAACGGAACATTGTTTAAAAATAAATGGCATTAAAATGCAGTTGATTAAAAAAAATATGTTATTAATGTATGAAAAAAGCTTATTTCATTGAAATTTGTAACAATATAATTATAGAAATTTATTTATTATGATTTTTGATATTTTTCAATTAAACACTTTCAACTAAAACACACTTAACTCTTAAATGGGTGTTTTATTATTTAGCGCGTTGTACGAAGAATCGCGTTATATAAAAACAATTTTTGCGGATATCTGCGTTATTTTGAAATAACTACTTAAAAATCTAGTGTGTATAGTTAAATTGCATTCAATTAAAATAAATAATAATAGAAAAGTATTTAGCGACAACAAAAAAAAAAATGAAAATAAAGTTCTTAGTGCCTCAGGTCACGAATCACCTTTCCGCTAATAGCATGGTTGAAGGTCAAATTTCTTCCAATTTTAATTAAATTTTATATTTGTATGCATAGAATAAACATTTGTCAAAATTTTCTATTGACTTTTTGTTGCAATGAATATAAAAAACTATCAAGACATGTTTTTGTACGCAGTTATACTGTCGTTGAAATAAATAAAATTATTTTTATTGATTAATTATGATAATAATTAAAAATGCAGTTGTCATTTATATTTTTATCTTCAAAACCTTGCAGAATTATTATTCGCGAATTTTTGTGCAATTCGTTAAATAAATACAGAAATCAAATCTGCATTAATTGTAAAAGTATTTCAATTTAAAAAATATTAAATAACATAATTCATAAATTTATATAAGTACATTTTTATTTAATTACAATAAAATTAAAGACTTTTTGCGAATATTAGTATTATATTTATTTTAAATTTACTGTTCCATTTAATTTAAAACATAGAAAATAAAAGCTGACATGGCAATAATCATTTCAAACAAATTATTTCAAATTATATACATATTTTAGTGTTCTTACCAAATCCGAAGCTAACTCGAACAAAATCTCTCTGTTGTTCAAAAGAACGATCAAATCGAATGGCAAAGAAGAAATTTTGACCACGTCTTAAAACAGGTGTTGGTGTATGAGCATCAGAAACCAATTCATACATATCAGTATGATGTTCTTTCGCATTATCTCGAGGATAAAATTCAGTTAATTCCACTGTTAAAGGACGAGTTGATGCGCCACCCGCATCTCCGTATCTAAATAGATTTATTTTTAAATTATTAATTTAAAATTTGCGTTTTTAATAATATTTAATTTTGCATTAAGACCTTTGAGTTGGTGTAGAGGGTCTAGAAGGTACACTAACATCCTGACGTCTTCTCCGATCAAAAGTACTACTAAATCGACTCATCATACTCCGGGCATAATTCCTACTCTCACCATGAGTTCCGGAACCATAACCAGAGCTGTAACCACGTTGGTAATGCCCCGGACTTGACCGGTGCATACCTTGGCTGCTTCTCATTCCATATCCACCGTAAGACATGTCTTCTTTCTGCGCTGTGAAATATATTTTATATTTCCATATTTAATTATTCTTTTAATTTTTTAAATTTTAAACTTGTAATAAATTATAAATGCAAAATTTTCTTATAAACAATTTAAATTTTCTTAAGATAAAAAATATATAATATTTTAATATTATTTTTTTTAAATAATGCAGCTTTTCAAAATTTTTTTTTTTATATATATATATTTATCTATTTTTATAAAAAAAGATACAAATTTGTAAAATTACAAATATTTTCTACTTTATATGCATATAATTATTTATTCTAAATTATAAAAAAAACTATGTACCATAAAAACATATTTCTTTAAAATTTATAAAAAAATGGGATTTTCAAGAAAAATCTAAATATATTTTTATTAAACAATCATTTAAAAAATCCAAATAATGTGGAAACAATTTTTATATTACAAGAATCTTTTGTACCAAAAAAAAAAAAATTTTTAAACTAATTTTGCTAATTATTTAATTGCCAAAATTATTAATTTATATAAATCACTAACAAACAATTATAATTATTTTATTGATTACACAAAATTTAATTATAATATTATTATTTTTTTTTTTAGAGAATTTATCTTTGAACGTTAATTTTGTTTATTTTAGTAAAAAAAATTAATACTTACATTCCTTTGACGATCCAGCACTCACGTGTTCACTGTCAGGTGACTCACTGTCCTTAGGTTCCATTATAGGTACTTTTATATGCACCTAGATGCAGTAACAACAAAACCGGCGCTTAAGAAATGAATGAACGTTACAAACGACTGAGCACCTTACACAAAAGCGTCTGATATTACAACAAGTTCCAGTAACATTATATATGTATTCTTTTCTTATTAAATCATATATATGTTTATAAAACTAGCAACGCGCCGCTCATTAGAATTAAAAAAAAATCTTTTAATTTATGTATTTACAAAATTAAAGTTGTTATATTCCATACGATAAATCAATTAAATAAATATTTATTAACTTGTTATGAAATTTTTTTGTCATTAATTTACGGAACTAGAAATACTGATGCTTTTATGTTTTATATAATTTTAATGTGGATTTTGAACGGTTTATCTTTAATTATTGACCCCGGTAATTCAAAATAAACCAATTTATATTTTTTTGTATATAGAACAAACAACAAGTTATATAGATACAGTTACAAAAAAGAATATATTCAATTGAGCAGTAATTAAAAACAAATAATTCTTTATTCCAAAAGACAATTAATTCTCTTTTTTTTTTTTTTTGAATCANNAAAAAAAAATTCTATATTTAATAAAATATTACAATTTTAAACCTTCTATCACTTCATATAATCACAGCATTGTTTCAAGGATTTTAAGATATATTTATTTCTAAAAATAATTACTAATTAATTTAAAGTATATAAAAACTAGATTTTTTTATTACACAAAAAATTAGGTAATTATCAATGCATTTTATGTATCTAAATTATACATAAAACTCGCATTTCGAATTTTTTGCGTAATTCTATTTTTTATTGCATTGTTTTATCTATTGCTTTGTCTTTTAGAGTAATTGAATCGTACATCAAATCTCAGATTTCTTTGTTCCAGTGGGTTACCTAAACTTATACTAGCTCAAGTGCATTATAAAAATTTAGTACCATGAACACATTGTTTTTAAATGTATAGTGAAATACAAAACTAGAACTTTAATGTCTACAAAACAGTGCTTATATATTTTATTCATGTCTCTGATAATCAAATAAAATATTAGTATTAAATTTAAATTTTAGAGAATGTATTATCAAACATCAAAGGTTTGCGATCTCTTCAGTTACCATGGCAATTACTTGAATGTCAACAAAAAGAATTTGTCACCGGTAAAATGGTTTGTATGGAAGTATATACAAAATGTGCACAAATTAAATATTTAAGTACAATTTGTTCAAAAGCAACATTTTTTATTACAATAACAAATATTATCTCAGTTATTTTTCCTTTAATCTTCGCATATAATACAAAAGGTAATTTTAAAATCATTTATTAAACTCTCGATGATTAATAATTTATTTTTAAGGTTTCTGGCTTAAAAAAGATTTATTTTTTGAACAACCTAATATAAAATTTAAACATGAATATATTTTTTACGCCGAAGATGAATTTAGTAATACAATTTTGTGTAATAATGTATTACAATTACATAAAAGTGATATAAACTTACATAAATGTTCTGCAATAAAAGTAAGGTATTTTTAATCATTTATATTTCTTATTAATTTAAATTTTAATATATAGGTTCATGAGTTTGATTACAATAACGATGGAAAATATGATGAATTATATTTTAGCGTTTCAATTGATAGTATAGAGGTTTTAAATATTCAATTTATCGTTTTAATTTTAGCTTTTGATTATAAAATTGAGGTTAGTAATTTTCTTTCAAGAATATTATTAAATAAAATAATTTGTTACAATATTTTTGAAGGATGTTTGTCCGTTACAATTACAAACAGAATCTTTGATTCAATATAAAAGTGAAACTTCTGGTATAAAATTCAATTTTATTGGTGATATAATATTAAATCAACAAGAATTATTAACATGTAATCACCCGTTTAAAAATGCTGAATTTAATAATTCTTTAATAGAATCAAGCAACTTTGATTTATGGAAATTTATAAATAAAAAATTTAAACGAAAAAGTATATATACATATTTATTTGTATTTAAACATCATTTTTATAAATATGAAAACATGTTTTTTCAGTATCTACAAAAATCGAAAATTCATATAATTGGTGGGTATCTGGGAGCAGTTCTTCATTTAATATAGAAATAAATTTAAGATACCCTCATCAATTAGTATATTATAAACCGAATTTTTGGCAAGTAATAAAATTTGCCTGGATCCAGTATCTTTCTTTATATATAGCAATTTCGTGGATAATAAATAAAATTCAGAATTACGTATTTACAAATAAACTAGTATTATATCACGTTGATTATTCTGATAAAAAATTAAAATGATGCTATAGATTTTAAGGCAGTTTCTCTATTATCTTCTAAAACTATTGTTGTACCCGCATAATCGTTGACTTCTATGAAGAGGAATCTATACTCGTATTTTCCTGATTCATTCTAAAAAAGAATTTTTATTAAAATAGTATTGTATTTATATTTTTTTAATAAATTATTACTGTGTAATAAATATTTAAATTTACATAATTTTTAATTAACATTTAAAATATTTCAAATTCTGATAAAACTTTTTTTTGTTAATCATTTCGATAAAAACAAAAATTTATTGTATTTTTAGTTATTACTATATTTAAGATTTCCATCAACCTCACCTCAGCCATATCTAATTGCACTGTTCCCTTATTTCTACTCCCTTGTAAATAAAATTTCATTCTCATATGTTTTACACCGTCTTTCTCATATAATAAATGACTAACATGTTGTCTTCGTCCTCTTCTAGTTTCTTCACCAAAAGCTGTTATAGGATAACCTAATTTATCTTCTACCCTTGGATCCTGAATACATCGTTTCATCGCTTTAGTATAAACATTATTTGGACTTTTACTAGAAAATAATTCCTGAAAAACTGCATAAAATAATGTAGCAGTTACACCGACTCCGATTAAAATGATTCCCAAATATGATACGGTTTTTGTTGTTTCTTTCACTTTTTCGCCGATCGGTTTTACATTTGTATCAAGTTCAGATTTAACAGTTTTTGAAACTGCGTTTGTTTCTTGGCTACTTTTGCATTTGATTGAATTAAATAAAATACAGTGTCTGCTTTCTAATAACAGTTTCCGATGTCTAATAAGCGACGTTATTATTTTAGATAATGACATCTAGAAATATTGTATGAATTTAGTAAAAATACAGTTAAAAAAAATTATTTATAATATATTTACTTTTAATATATTCTCAAAATAGTAATCCTTAAAAAAATCTTACATTAAGCGCATGTTGAGGTTAGAAGAAATTTGTTTTAAGGTTATCTTATATTAATATCACAGATTATTTTTGTGTATGTAGGGATCCACAATAAACATATGTACCAATACAATTATACTTACCTTACATTAAATTTTATTTAAAAAACTAAATTAAATTTACTGAAATATTTCATATAATTATCAAATTCTAAAATTAATTATTTTAAAAGGGATATTCTTTAGTCAAAACAAAAAATTTTGTTTCCTGAATATTAAAAATCTTAGTTATTTACAGTAACCGTTTATATTTCAAAATCAAAAAAGAAAATAATACAAATTTCTAAGTTATTTTAATATAATTACTAAATTTATAGGATTTATTAATATTTCACTAAGTATTATATTAAATTTAAAAATAATTTTCTTACTAATGCAAATAAAAAAATATATCTAACAAAAAAAATCCTCTAGGAGTGGTAAACTGAGGAGGATGAGTTTATAATAAATATGGAAATATTTACCAAACTCCTTTATTTATATTATCTTTCTGCGCCTAGTGTAAAGTTCTCAAATTTTATTAATGAAGGCATTTGGTTATTGCAAATTAAGTGCATGATGTTGTATGCGCAAGTATTTTTTTTTTATTAACTTTTTTTTATGTTTTGCAAAATATACAAGATTATGAATGGGAAGATTTCATACAATTCACAAATCACTCTCTTCCTTCAGTGTTTTTCGTCCATTACTGTACAATTGAGGAAACAATCAAGAGTCGAATTCAGTCGATTCAAATCGAAACTGATATTCAAACAACAATCAACATAATCAATCATACAGTCGTTCGCACTGTCCACACATCCACACGATAAACTTCTTTTCACGCCGCAGACAGAGAAACGCTACCGCTGACAAATAAAGGTCCTCTTCTTTCGACCATATTCTTCAATCACTGCTGTTTATGTACAAAGTTCAGTCAGAAAATAACATTATTCAATCAATTAAGATATGTACAACAACTGTTTTCATAGAAAATTAATTTCTGACTAGTACATAATTGTATACAAGTTTGATGGTACAAATAAAAGTTTTTAATTTATTAAATTATTTTAAAAAGTCTGTCATGGATCTTTCATAAATCTGTATACTTACAATTTATTAACAAATTATCATGTTTTATCTACAACTTTACTAAAAAATACTAAATATATTATTGTTCTAAAATATAATCTAGTAGATTTGAACAACTTTTAAATAGTGTATAAAAGATAAAATTTTATTTAACTATTTTAAGATGATCAAAATTTTTGCAAATTTAAATTAATTCTATATACTATTTTAACGAAGAAACTAATTTTAAATTGATTTACTTTAAAATAATTAATACAAAAAAATATTTAATTTAATACGTGTAAAATGAATAAATAAAACATAATAATAAAATCTGTTTTAACAATAATAATTAAAAATTAGCTACTTTAAACACTGTAATATAATAATGAATTATAAAAATATCCACTGACAGACTTAAAGAACGTCATATGATAGTGTTATAATAATAACAAAGCACCCATTGCTGTCTTATTTTATATTGTTATATGAGGAAAAAACAAAAATAAATAAACCAATAATAAACACGTATAAATAAAAATAAAGACAGCAAAGGGTACACAAGCTGTAAAATAATGAAAATTTCCCTAAGTATTATTACAATAAAATGCCAAGATATGTACATAAAAATATAACATCCACCGGTAGTAAATTAATAACAATTCAGCCCAATTATAACAAATGATACAACGGCGCGCACAAAACCATCTCACGAACGGAGTCACGTACGTTTTATTTTATTTTTTTTGCTTTTCTTTTTTATTTTATTTATTTATTATATATATAGTTATTTTTATGTATGTATATATATTAATTAGTGTTTAAATTGTTTAGGTCCACATGTTGGTTGCAGTAATTGTAATTTTTGTTTTATTAGTTTTAGAGTTCAGGGCACTTTCACTGGCACTCACGCACTCCTACAACGGGCACCATCACGTCATTATTATTTTTATCATTATTACGTCTGCTTAAATCAATTATTATTTATTATTATAAATATACATGCACAATGCGTACGCATGCTATCTGTACGCGAATGTGCAATGCTCTATTTTTTCGTTCTTTCATATATTTAATATTTAAATATATTTATCTATTTATGTATATATATATATATATATATGTATATATAATATAAACAATTTATGAATGTATAAATTCAACTAGAAGTTTTTTCAAGATTATGATTTTCGCGGTTGTGCCTATCATAATCATTAATTATTCATAATTATTTTTATTATTCACATAATACCACCGAACGGTTATTCTTATTAACAATCACTGTTAATAAAACGATCGCGGTGCTGGTAAAATTAACGTAAAAGTCCAGTTAATAGTGGGCGCTGGTTACGCTCCACTACACACTGCTAGGCTTCGTCTGACGTTGATGATGCTGATTCATCTTCTGCTTCTTTAAGTGCTGTGAATAATCGCTGAAGTGATATTAAGGCAATTGCTGAAATTAAATTTAAATCATATGAATATTAACCACTGTTTTAATAAAATGTTAATCCAATAAAATATTAAATTATTAATATCAATAACATGTTTTTAATTAAATACCTTTGCCCTCTTGTTCAGCAGGGTCATTATCCTTTTCCCATGCAAGAAAACTATCATTTGAAAGAATACTATCTTCCCATAACCGTTCTAAAATACTAAGCAATAAACCAGGTGGATGTTCCCATTTATGTACTAAAGCTTGAAGTGCAAAGAGACATTGTAATTCATTTCCTTCCTTATTGTCAACATATCGCTGAAGTAACGTATAATGGCTCTTTAACATGTCTATTCGAATCTTTTTCGTATTATTTACTGTAGTTATATCATTTTCAACGACAGCTGTAACTAACGTACGAATAAATTGATTTTCACTAATTCGTTCGCTAACATTCGCCTAAAATTATATTTAAAAAAATTAGTCACTTCTAATAAGATAACCATAAAATGTTCAAGCAAAACAGCACTTACACTAATCCAATCAGTGATTGTATCAAATGAAGTATTGGATTGGAAGAATTGTAATAATCTTGTGTGTACTTGTTCCCAAGACAAGGAAACTTGACCAACGGGAGTGCCAGCACCACCCATTAAAAAGTCTAATTTCTATTAAATTAAAAAAAAAAAAAAAAAAAAAAAAAAAA
>NEEE01002373.1:17787-35083 GCA_002278615.1 Pogonus chalceus
AATATTTTTTATATTAAATCGAGAAAATTCGTATTTAAACAATTATTTATTTAATATTCAGTATCGTTAACAGTAAAAATTATATCATAAATATATTTTTATATTCATACATATATATTTATAAACATTTATAATTTAAAATACATATTTATTTACTCAAATAATTGTGATTTGAATAACAATATTAATAGAATATTAGTTAATACTTATAAGTTTCAAATATGTAAATAATTTATTATTTATTTTCGATTAATAATTGCAGTTGAAGAACTAACTCTCTTGCTAATTTTAAAACATTAGGAGCATCATGTCTCTCAGCCATTTCTGTAAGTAAATATTAAGATCAATGGAAACAGCTATTAGTGTATTACTGCTTAAAAATTTTCCCGGGTTTTTCAGTCGTGACTTTAACACCAAGGGGTGTAAGTGTTTCGGAACTTTATAAGCGATTTATATATAAAATAAACGTTGTTATATATAAAAAAATTATTCCGGGTGGTGTATAAACATTTATTGTAACATATTCTATAAACATTTCATTCAATTTATATATTTTTCGGGTGAATTTATAAACTTGTAAGTGGTTGTTCAATATGGCGGTAAAACTGTTCAAATAAATTTCAGAGGACGTCGAAAAAGGTAGGAAATTTAATAATTAATAACTACTTACCATTAAAAAATTTGATGATATCAGTAAAATCCATATTATTCGATAAAATAATATCTCTATAAGTTTCTAACAATGCAAGAGCCAAAAATAACACAAAATGACTACTTGCAATATGTTGTGCTGCCCAAATTGTTTCCCAAACAGAATTAACATCTGCATATAATAATTCTCGTTTGAAATCTAACAAGAACCATCGATAGCAAAAATAAAAATGTGTATAATCCCCTTGGCTATGCATTAATTCATACATTTCTGCATCTAAAATTTGTATTAATGATCTCATATTTGCGAAATGAGCATCCATTGCTCCACCATTTGGGAAATTATCAATCATACGTTGCATTAAATGGCAAAAACATGCGTAAGTTTCGGATTCATCGTCTAAAATTACAAGGAGAGGTGCTACTAAGTCACACATCCCTTGCATGTAACCGATTTCTAAATGTTCCCAAACATATCTACCGAAAAATATTAATTTTAGGAGTCTGTAATGCTTGGTTTTTTGTAAAAAATACTTACGTGCACATAACATTTCTAAGTTTATCTAAATTATCTCCACTAAAGTACCAATAATTACGATCACAGCGTTGAACATCTTTATCAATTCGATGTAAATTTAAACCGAAAGTTTCTAAAAGTTCGGTCTAAAAATGAATAAAATTACTTAATATAATTAAAAACGTTATTTAATTATAAAACTTACGCTGTAAACTCCTCCATTGGAGCTAGCAGGAGAAACACAAACACTCCTAGCAGGAGAAACATTCCCATGTAACTCCAAACAATCCAAAGTATCCAAAGTTGCCTCCTCAGTCAACATATCCAATTCAGGATTATGAGGAATTTCAGGAGGCAACCCAGTCATATCAACACTAGGATTAGTAACAATAACAGAATGTTTAGATTCAATTGTATCCTCCGAATCTTGACTATACTTTGGTGTGTTGTGATGATTGTGTTTATCTGGACTTGAAGGACAGGAATTTGGTTTCGAGTTTGGTTTTGAGTTTGGTTTGGAATTATTGTTGGAATTTTGTTTCGAATGACGAGGGGAGCTTTCTGAAGATCTATCATCGTCGTCTGTTATTACATCTTCAAATACCTGAAACGTTTTTAATTTTAGTTGTTGGGGTGGGTAATAAATTGGTGGGAGACTTACATCGTTGCTTAAATCTCGTTGGATAGGGGGTGGAGCGGCTTCTCCACTTGTACTTTCACTACTAAGTTTGGCGATACTGGCAGCTGTATTTTCTTTATCACGTTGTCGTACAATTGCTTCTACGGCTAACCATTCAGACATGGTATTCTCGTAGGATTGTCGTGTTTGTTCATAAAGCTCTGTACGCTCATTTGGAGTACTTCCAAATTTATAATGGCCTAATAAATACGGCCACACCTCTTTCCGTATATCATGGGCGACTCCACCAAAATAGGTCAATCTATAAACCTCCGCGTAGTCATTAACCGTTCCATCTTTGCATAGTTCATTCCATTTTTCTATCGTAAGACCTTCTGAAGCGCCTTCTCCATTTATAATATTTGGCATAACTAATCCTGATAAATGGGTGCGTACGGTCGATAAATGTCTACAATATGCTAACCAGCCGTAAAAAGCTCGCGAGATAATTTGTCGTTTCATAGAAACGCAAACTTGTTGAATACATGCATTTGGTGGGCTTTCAGGAGCAGATTGGTCTATACTAAAACTTTTGGTAGAGCTTTCACTACTGGTAGATGAGCTTGCTAATTGGACCCGTACACGGGCTTGAGGTGTTGTTGGGGGTTTCTCCATTAAATCATGACGCTTTACTGCAATTTATTTATTGATTTATTTTGATTAATTTTAACGAAATAAATAAATTCTTACGTATATCTTGATGATTGCTATTATCCACGATTCTGAACACGTAATCGGTAGGAGCTGCTTGTTCTGAGTCGCTTAAAGCTGGAAGGGGACGACGTCTTGGTCTTCCAGACGGCGGAGCCTTACCACAAACCCTTTGCGACCATAATGGTGGATCTAATCTCCCATGGGGAAGCAATCCCGTTTCTAAACAACTTAAAAATGCAAGCATATGTCCACCTTTAGGAAAATGTATCGGTGGTCTTTGAACTCCATCTTGCCCAACTAATATAACAGTTCCTCCGGTGTCCCCATCTTGATGGCAGTGCACATAGACTATTTCGTCTAAGCGTACTTGAAGAGCATAATCCCAATATATACTAAAAGAATAATTATTTAAGCCCTAATTTTAAATTTTAACATAAATAGAAGGAGTACCTTTTGTCTTGTACCTCATGATCGCTACTAAACCCATTCATAAGTTGATTAGGTGTCCATTTTATCGTCAAAGAATTCGCAGCTTGATGCAAACTCAAATACCCCGGCATTGGTTCAGTGATATCAGTGCTTAAAGGAAGCACTAGCACATTATTTTTACCATAAAGTAAAGTAGCTCTTGAATTTTGATGCAACGATTCAACGTAATCTTTAGCAACATGCTGAGTTCCAGTTCTAGAACTATGCGAATCTTCCGAACTTGCGTTTAAAGATCTACGAAAATTTATAATCGGGCGTCGAACCGATGGCGGAGTTGCATGTCCAGATGAAATGCGGTGACGTTGTACCTACAAACGGAAATCAATTTAATTCGAATCAATTATTTTATAAATATTTAATATATAAACGTACTAATTCATCAGCAGGTGGATCAGTCCAATAATGATCCGGTGTTTTCGTTCTAGAATAATCTAAAGCGCAAGGTCCAACAAGCAACGAACTCAAAATTGAGCCGTAATCTGGATCAGCAACAAGCGCATCTCTTTCGTAGTATCTCTCAGCATGTGTTGCTAAATGGTCGATTATTTTCGCTAATTGTTTATCGAAAAGCGCTAAACGAATCCATAAATATTTTGGTGGAGGTGTTGTCGCTTGAACAGAGCTACCTTTTTTGAGAGCAGGTTTCGACATACTATCACCGCTCGATGATGAACGTCGATTTGGATCAGAATTTTCTATTTCTTGTACTTTTTGGCTTATTAATGCAGCTTCCGAACTATGTTTCGCTACTTTGTGCAATAGGGCAGTTGTTGATGATGTTTTAAATAAACCTAAAGTAATCGTCGATTATCGTAAAAGTTAAATACTTTTCAAAGTTACAAAAGTTTTTGGCACAGATTTTAATAAATTTGACTAACAGCTGTTTGAAACTTTTCATGTCCTAACGCAATAAAAACTTCTTAAGATATGTTCGGAATTTATTCAATCGATAAAAATATGTCAAAATTTCAACAACCTTTTGATTGATGATAGAAATTTCGAATCGTTTCTTATCATTTCTTTTCATAAACTTCCGTTCAATTCAATTTGAATTTATATGAATATTTAATCGTTTTATAATTTATTTTCTGTTCAAGATACTATTAAGAAAATCGATTGTAATATAATGTGTTGTTGCAACCCGTATAATTTTGTTTTACGTTTATTGTTATACGCGTTGCCCTTATAAGCTCTTTTTTTTATTAGAAAATGGAATATATGCATATTCATCAGTTTAACTGCGATTTAATTTATGCAAAATTGGGTGGTTTATGTGGCTTTATAAAGGTCAAGAGGTTTTACGCACAATTTCAGTTTATATCATGAAATAAATGCAATTATTACTATTAAAATAATTCTTTTTCTGTTTTTTTAAACTAATATAATTACAGTAATTCAATTTAAATACCAATAATGAAATGAAAAAGCGCAGTTTTATTTAAATTTATGCAAGAAACAATTTTATTTCATGCAATAGAAGCATTTGTGACGTCATTAATGCTTTTTTAATGTAAGATCGACATTTATTTAGCGACAAAAGTATTTCTCTTCTTCGAAGATTTGAACTAATTACATTAACATACATTAACGAATTAAAATGATATTTTTTTAATTAATTAAATTAATGCAGGAAAAATATTTTTATATTTTGATATAATAAGTACTTAGAGCACTTCTCCGAAGGCCTTAACTTAGACTTTAGCCTCATAATTATTGTATTTTAGTGGAGTTATAAATTTATTTAATCAAAGCACTTTATTTTATTAAATTATTTCGAAATAGCAGGATTTATGACGTCATAAATGGTTTATTACGTTAAGATCGACATTATTTTTTGCGACAAAATTAAATAACTAAAGCTGTTCTTCGAAGGCCTTGCCTTAAATAGGCCTTCATATTAAGAATTTAGGGTTGATATTTATTTTATCGACAAAAATATTTTTGTATATGTTACAATATGTATTGAAAGTAACAATAATACCTAGAGCTCATCTTCGAAGGCCTTATCTTAAACAGGCTCCTATAACTTTCATATAAGGTCGATAAAAATATTTTTGATATAACGTTAAATTATTTATTAAAAATAATACCTTGAGCTCTTCCACGAAGGCCTTATCTTAACCAGGCCCCAATACCTTTAATTTGAGGTCGACATTTATTTTATCGACAAAAATATTTTTGATAGAACTTTAAAATATATATTAAAAATAATACCTAGAGCTCTTCATCGAAGGCCTTGTCTTAAATAGACCTCAATAACTTTAATTTAAGGTCGACATTTATTTTATCGAAAAAAATATTTTTGATATAACATTAAAATATTTATCAAAAATAATACCTAGAGCTCTTCTCCGAAGACCTTGACTTAAACAAGCCTCAACAGCTCCACATAACGAAGTAACACATCCAGATTCTTCATGAACAAATTTCTTGGTAACCGCTTCCTCCATAATCTGTTTAACTTCCTTTTTGACGGCCGCTATCAACCGGGCTTTGTAATCTGACCCGTCTATGAAATTTAATATACGCGTTATAAGAGCATAAAAAATTGTAAAAAATAAAAGGCAAAAGAAAACAAATATTCTATTACTTATATTTGATATTGATATACTTTTGCGATAATTTTACTTTGCGTTTATTATTATTTATAATGAAAAATTATATTAATAATTGAATTTCTGTATAAAATTATAAACATATGTTGATTAAAAGTTCCAATTTTGAAAGGAAAATCAAAATTAATTTATTCTGTAAATATTTGCGTTAAGATTATTACTTTTTTCAAATTAAATCTTATATTATAATGAAGTTAGAAAGTATATATTTTTAATATAATAATAATATAAAACATATATTTAAATAAAATATATTTAATTTTATATAAATTAATTGTAAAATAATTAAATATCCGTCGATATAAATTAAAATAAAACGGAATTTAAATGTATCCATTTAATAAATATAATATCAATCAAATAATACGATTTGTCAATATTAATTTCAAGTTCATGATCAATTGTAGGCGTATTTTGAAATATTCTTACCGGTTGATATATTCGCCATCGTAATCTTCACTAGATGGGCACGGTTTCTAAACGAAAAGAACTACACCTTAGTTAAAAAACAAATGTTTTTCTTTACATCTTCTTTACGTTGAGCTGTCGTCGAGTTATTTGATCAAAACACAAGACACGTTCTTGATTTCATTTTCTCTCCTAACACCCGACAAAAATCGATCGATTAAAACGCTACTTTTGCGCAGGTGTATGGATAGATATTTCATAAATTTACCCAAGAAACCGCAAAACCGCACGCCACTGGGAGATAAGACCCTTTGTGTATAACCAAGACCCGTTTAATCCTACTTATTAATTTATTAATTTATCTGTTTAGTATTTGCGTCAATATTTATACTAAATTTTAATTTAATTCATTGAATATTTGAATTATTATTAGTTTATATACTTTAAGAATGATAAAAATATAAAAAATATGTTTTTTATGTTTTGACAGCTGTCATTTAACCGTCACTCCTCCCAATTAATCAAAACATTTTTATTCATAAGAAAAAACAATGTCTTATTTACAAGGTGGTAAAGTAAACATATATTTAATTCAAGAAAACGCTCGTAAACAATTACTTAGTCTACTAGAAAAATGTGACGGTTCAAAAGCAATTGTTTGGGATGAGGAATTAGCAGGTCCTGTAGGATTAATAGCCCGATATTCCTTATTAAAAGAGCATGGAGTTGATGTTATGTTCCTCCTACAACCCGGTACTTTACCACCAATGAAAAATATAAATCATGTTATTTTTATTTCGCGACCAAAGCAACATTTAATGAAATATATTGCTGAGAATGTTCACGGTGAAAAACATGCCTCTCCTAGAAGTACTAAACAGTTTCATTTATTTTTCGTGCCGTATAAAAGTACCGCGTGTGAAAATAGTTTAAAACATAGTGGTATGTTCGGAAGTTTAAGTCTTAAAGAAGATTTTAAGTGCTTATTGTTTCCGTATGATAGTGATTTAATGATTTTGGGATTACCACACGCGTTTAAGTACAAATTGTGTTTTAATAATTTATTATATACATAATTATTAATTAATTTATAGGGAATATTATTTAGAAGGTGACCCAACTTGTTTATATCACATAGCGCAAGCGATTGTTGAAATACAAAAGCTGTATGGCCCCATTCCTCGAGTATGGGGCAAAGGTATTACAGCTAAACAAGTTTGGGAGCTAGTTCAAAGGTTAAATCGCGAAAATGGTGAACTTAAACATGTTGATCGACCATGCATTGATCAAATATTAATTTTAGATAGGTACCTATTGCTTATAAAATAATAATAAAAAAAAAACAAGTGTTAATTCATTTGTTTGTCATAGATCGGTTGATTTAGTAACACCTTTAGCAACTCAGTTAACTTATGAAGGCCTAATAGATGAGATATACGGAATAAGTAATGGTACTTGCCAATTCCCAGCTTCTATGTTTAATACAAACGATACTATGCCTACTATGTCCGCTGATAAAAAACAAGTCATGCTTAATTCAGGAGATAAATTATTCGCTGAACTGCGAGATAAAAATTTCAGAGCTGTAAATACATTTCATATTCAAATAAATTAAAAATGTTGAAATTAAATTAATATGTTTAGGTCGGTCCGGTATTATCTAAACAAGCCCGATTAATAAGCTCACAATTAGATGATAGACATACCGAAAAAACNTGCTAAATTACCAGGAATGCTAGAAGATAAACAAGCATTAGCAATGCATACAACTATTGCTGAACATATTAAAGATAAAACTGGTACAGACGCATTTTTAGATAATTTACAGGTGAAAAAACATATAAATATATAAATTTATTAAATAATTATTATATATTTATTCGGTAGACTGAACAAGAATTTTTAAACTGCATAGAAGTCGATAAACCAAATAATCATATTGAAGATTTAATTGCGCAAAAAGCACCATTAGATATTGTTTTACGTTTGATTTGTTTACAATGTTTAGCAGGCTCTGGATTAAAACAAAAACTATTAGAATATTATATTCGGGAATTAGTCCAAGTATATGGACTAGAAACTTATTTATCTATTTTAAATTTAGAGAAAATAGGGCTATTAAGGGCACAATCAGGTGCCAGGCAATATACTGTACTACGCAAAGCGCTTCGCTTAACAATGGAAGATACTTCAGAAACAAGCCCGACCGATATAAGTTATGTTCACAGCGGTTATGCGCCTTTAAGCGTTCGATTAGCTGAGCAATTGATGCGGAGCGGAGGTTGGAAACATCTTCAAGATGTTTTGGGGTTGTTACCCGGCCCAACTTTAGATGAAACTCCTGCTCCAACGTTTGGAACAGTTACTACATTCGCTGCAGACGCCCCACAAGTTGTTTTAGTGTTTTTCATCGGTGGATGTACCTTCGCTGAAGTATAAACTTCATGTCTTATAAATAATATAACATTTTTAATTGTATATTATTCCAGATTTCCGCTCTTAGATTTTTAAGTCAACAAGAAGATTCAAATGTTGAATTTGTTATCGCAACAACTAATATAATTAATGGAAAAACATTTTTAAACTCTTTAATGAAACCTGTATAATTTAAATATGTATATTTTGTTAATAAATCATTTTATTTAAATAAATTTTTATCCGTGTTCCTTGTACGTAGTTTAAGATTCAGTCGTTTGAGAAACGCGCGCGCTATTGTCATTTCAAAATGGAGAGCGAGCATGTACACATGGTTACAGAATCTAACGAAATTCATGAAAAATTAAAGAAAAAGTTAATGGGATCTACAGTTTTAGATTCCTTTACTAAATTAACAAGTGACAAAGAAAAAATTCGGTTAGATGCGGGGCTCTCATTACTCAAACATTTAAATTCTATTGAAACTACAGAAAAGGTTAGGTTTACTGACATGTGCTTGTCTTATTTTTATATTAATATTTTTAAATTGTTTGTTATTTATTATATTATAGAAAGAAAGTGAATATAATTATACGTTAGATCGTTTAGTGCGAGGTGTTGGCTCTTCCAGGTCTAGCGCAAAGACTGGATTTTATTCAGTTTTAGTTGCTTTATTGACTAAAACTTCGGATATTACTGTTGAAAATGTGCTTGAAACTATTAAAAAACATCTTAGTACAGGTGGAAGTAATTCCAAAAGCGTAAGTATTAATTTATATCAATATTTCGTTAATTATTTATTTAAAGGTTATGTTAAAATTTTGTAAATTATTAGGAAAATGCTGATATTTGTATGGGACAAATATTGGCATGTGGTGCTATGATTCATGCTGGTATGTTTACTAACGCTACTAAAGAAGAACAAACAAAAATAATAGAAATATTAATAACAGCTGGTAATAAAAGAAGTTATTTATCATTAGCGACTTATACGTTTTTAACAGAACTTGTAGACAAGGTATAATATATTATATAATTATAATACAACGAAATATTTATTAAATGAATTTTCAGCTCGATGACGAACATTTTAAAACTGTATGGTCTTCAGTTAAAGAAGAAATTTCAAAACCATGGACAGAACAAAACTTAGATAGTGTTTATTTCTTATTATTAGCTAGATCTAAATTTCCAGCGATAGTTAAAAGTAAATTTTTAAAGAAAACTTTAAATGTACCAGAAATTGTACATGAAGAATCTATTGCTTCGTTGTGTACCATTTTTATGGTAAGTCATTTAAATAATTGAATTTAATTATGTATTAATTATTATTTATTTGTAGAATATCCCTCAACTTGCGTCTTTAAAACATCCAGTATATGCAACAATCGCGAAAGAAATATCAGAAAAGGCACTTATAAAACAATGGTGCTTACAAATGGATAATGAACTTCAAAAACCGAATCGAAATAAACAATTAATAACAACAACATTTTTGATTTCGTTATTAGAAAACTTAACTGACCATTCAGTAATACCGGATATGTTAAATAATCAATATATAAAGTGGACTGTCCACACTTTCCGGCATTCTCGGCCGAAAGAACGAGATTACGAATATTACATGAAAATGGATATTTTCTTTAAAGCTCTAACAAAGAAATTACAAAACGATGAAATACCAGCTAAAACTAAAATCGCGGTGTTAAAAAAATTATTATTTTATCCAGGGACGTTTATTTTCGAAAAAATCACGCGAACTAAAATAATACAACAAATTACTTTAAGTTTAAATACTGAAGGTGTTAAAAATTTGTTGAAATTATATAAAGATGTAGTTGTTGCGAAAAAATTGAAAGTCATCAATGAAAATGATTCCGAAAATTGGATCAATTCTGATAGATTATATGCTGCTCAGTTGATGGTTAAATTGTTAGGACATAGCGCGGTTCAGAAAGAATTAGATTGGAGATTAGACCAATTGAAATTTTTCCTTCAGCTTGGTTTATTTAGAGAAAACGAGGAGTCAATCGTTGGAGTGGAATTAGCAGGTAATTTTACAAAAATCGTGTTAATTTTTCAATTTTTTAATTGTATTGTTATTTACAGCTGCTTTAAAAGATTGTTTCTACCATGCTTTGGACCAACGTTTACCGAAATTAGAAGATTTACGCAACATTTTATCATCGTTAGTTCATTATTTAAACGAAAATATATTTGAAACTTCAAATCACCAGCTTCGTACACCTTTAACTGAAGATGGTGTTAAATGTTGGACTGACATGTTGCAACTTGTAACAAAATTAGAAGGGAAAAATAAATTTAAACATAGTTACGCTATACCTGTTTTTCATACTTTATTATTACATATGGGTTTACAATTATTCAGTGATTTTGAAATGGCTCAAAATGCATTATCTGAATTACATAGTTGTTTTACTAGATTAGAATCTGAAAGTCCTAAAAAACGTAAATTAGTTGAGGGACAAATTGATTCAGCTGAACCAGTTTGGATTGAAGTTGTTATAGATTTATTTTTGAGTTTGTTGTCGCATAATTCGCATTTATTACGGAGTGTTATTGGTTGTGTTTTCCCGTATTTGTGTCCTCATTTAACAATGACAGCAGTTCGACAAATCCTGGACGTGTTAGATCCCAAAAATGAACAAAACCCTCTATCGAAAAATAACGATAGTGATGAAGACGATGACGACGACATCGACGATGATGAAAATGAATCTAATGACGAAGAAAACGAAAATGATGATGAAAATAACGATATTTCATCAGAAGAATCAGATGATTCCGGTTTGGAGGAAGAAGATTTAGATGAAGAAAACGAAAAAATGACGGAAAAACTGCGTATAGCCGTACGAGACGCTCTACACAAAACAGGTTATCAAACCGACGATGAATCCGAAGATATGGATGAAATGGACGAAGATGAAGGTAAAAAACTTGATAAAGCCTTACAAGATGCTTTTAAAATGGTTAAAAAATCGAAAGGAAAGAAAAATAAACAAACTAAAAACGATAAAACCCTAACACATTTTAGGGTACGTGTTTTAGATTTAATCGAAATTTATTTAGATTCCGAACCGGGAATGATTCAATGTTTAGAAATCGCGTGTTTATTACTCCAAACTTTAGAGTTTAGCATCCGCGATGTGCATCAAAAACCCTTAGAACATCGAGTTCGAAGCTGTTTGAAGAAATTATCATCAATGAAGAAGTTCGGCTCAACAGAGGATATCTCTGAAGATATCCTAGCGAATATGTTAAACTCTTTCCTCGATAAAGGCTCAAAAAGTGCGTTTATTTACCAAGATATGGGAGATATCATCGCTGAATGTTGCATGTTTATCATTCGATGCTCCCAAACGTTAAATAACACCGAAACAACTCCTAAAAAATCGAAAAAGAATAAATCACAAATTGTAGAAATATTTAAAAATTCTTTAGAAACATTTTTCAATAAACGTGATTGCTTACTTCCATTGCCGTTATTTAAAAACGCGTTACAACTATCCTGGGAAGGAAATTGGTGTTTAGTACCATTACTAGTTGATTTTGCGTTTAAAAACGATATAAGACCCTTCAGACGAAGTCAAGCGTTAGAATTATTAAATATTTTTTATTGTAACAGCAGATTTAGAACCTCAAATTTAGATGAATTTAAAATTCATGTTGCGCCGTTAGAAAAAGAATTATCAAATAAAACAATTCAACTTTTACAAAGTTTATCTGTAAATCCAAAAGAAAGTAAAATAAAAGAAAAATTCGTTTGTCTTTTATTAACTTTATTAACATCCGTTAAAGCCGCAAACGGAAGTGATAATATCGATTGGCAAACAATCGGTACATCAGTCCGAGATTACCGGTCACATGTAACTCTAGCAAAAGACGCAAAACTTGCGTATAATAAACTTTGCCGTGCACTAGGCATTTCAAATTTAGTTAAAATGCAACTAAACAAAGAAATTAACGAAAACAACGATGAAATAAACGATTCACAATCGGAGAATAATTCACAAACATCGGAAGATAAACGCAAAGAAAAGAAACGGAAAAAAGCAAAATCTTTAAAGAAAGATGTTCAAAAATTGAAAAAAGAAACACGACTTTTACGTTTAAAAGCAAGTAGCGAAGGACTAACAGATGAAATCGCCTTTAGTAACATTTCTTTATCTGATATTAAAACTGACGCAATTGAAGAAAATATTTCTGAAACTGATGAACCAAAACAAAAGAAGAAAAAAACAAAAACAGTTCATGAAAATGGTGTTAGCAACGACGAAGTTGATAATCATATAAAAGGAAAATCGAAAAAACATAAATTACAACAAAATGGTGTTTTAAATAATGATATAAATACAAATTCAAAGAAAAATGGTAAAATAAAAAAACGTTTAAGCTCTGAATCTGAAGACAGTCCAACTAAAAAGAAAATAAAAAAATAAATTATTTTAATTATATAGATTTTTAAGTTTATTTTTTTAATAATAAACATTTAATACATAGTTGGTTTGTAAATATATATCATTTTATGATTAATAAACTATTTTGTAAACTATATTTTTAATTTAATTTTCAACCTTAAATTACGATATTTAACTTATTCCGTAAAATTAAAATTAAAATAATATTAACTGATTATTTTACACGATAAATTAATCATTTTAACGGAATTTTAATCAATTGATGTTAATAACTATCATTCGACGCATCGGATTTTGTTTCCTAAAAAAAATGTTTAGTAAATCAAATTTCAATATTAAAATGAATAAATAAATGAAATATTTTATTCAATTCTGTTTTTACTTTATAATATAAATATTATGACATTTTATTATTGTTTATAAGTTTTTATCAACAATTTAATGTTGTTTATTTTACCTGACTTGAATTAATATTCAAAATGATACTATCTTCATCATCTGAGTCAGAAATAATTTCGCCAAATAATAATTCTTCTATGTAACAATAAAAATAAAAATATTGATATTTAATACATATGATATTTCATTGTTTAACATACCGTTCATATTATTTGACTGAGTCATATCCTCAGTTTTACCTTTATAATTCGGATCGTCTACTAATTCCCAGCGAACATCAATCTATAAAATAAATAAAAATAATTATTAAACTTATAAATAAATTAATAAAAATCTTACAGCTTCGTTATCCATCTGTAATAACCATTTAAGCTCTTTACTTATCTCAACGGTATCCATTCGATGCGGATTTTTCAAAATTTTCCGAAATCGACAATACCGAACATTTTTTAGCGGCGGAGTTAAACCATGCGGCCATAAAAATTTTCTTTCATCATTTCTATAACGCGCTGAACTAACATTATTATTTTCTTCATTTTGTTTCATATCCGGTATTAACATTTGGCAAATATCGGCCGTTTTAAAAAACGTTTTTGAATTCGTAGTTTTAAGCGATTCAATAATTGTCGGTAAATCGACTAGTTTCATTGGAATTATTTTATTTTTTATAATTACTTCACCTTCTCTCGTGTCCGGATCGAGATATATTTTTAAATTCTTTTTTATTTTCTTTGGTTTTGTTTGTAAATAATTTCGTATTTTATTCGCTTGCTTCTAGAATTGCGATATTGATACATGATGTAATGTAACTGTAATAATTACTTACGACTGGAAGTCGGAGAATGAAATGGTTTTCAAGTTTCTCATCTTTTATCGGTTCGATATTCATATTTTTAATTGTTTGTTTATATTATTTGACAACTATTACAGAACCATAATGCACTACTAATGCATAATGCAACTTTAATTCAGATTTGGCGGTTCCGTTTTATATTCTCTTTTTAGAATAAACAATGCATTCATTAACATTTTAAATATGCAATTAACTACTATGAATGTAATTAGATATATTATTTTATGTTGTTTCATTGTGGAAATTAAATTAAACTGCTTATATATGTCCTAATATATTTATTTATTTAAATAATATAAGTTAGATATTTAGTTGGTATGAAGAAATAAGTATACGTTTGTTTTTTAAACGTTGGGAACACTTAATAATTCTGAACTGTCATTGTCAAAACAAACGCCGGTTCTTGCTATTTACTTTTTCCTTTGTTTAACGAAAAGTACAATTAATTTACAATTGTTTAATATCGAATATATATTAAAACTTATAAAAAATGGCTTGGACACCTCCGTTGGAATCTAACCCAGAGGTAAATAACATATAAAGCGTTATTTTATAACATGGATTCTAGAACATAATAAAAACTATTGATTTTTCTTGTTTCAGATCATGAATAAGGTATTATTGCGCAATTATTGGATATTTAACTAAAAAAATGATTCATCTTTATGTTTCATTTATAGTTTTATATATTAAAGGTTTAAATATGCTTAATAATTAAGTTTAGAGTAGCACATGTTTAACCTTGAATATATTTTTATCTTTATTTAGTTTTATATTGTTGATAAAATATTTTTGTATTTTTAGTTTCTTCATCGATTGGGCGTTCCTGAAAAATGGAATGTTGTCGATGTCTACGGCTTAGATGCTGATAGTTTGGCGTGGGTACCACGTCCTGTCTTGTCGGTAATTTTACTTTTCCCTTGCACTGATAGCTATTACAAATTCCGCGATCAACAAACTGAAGAAGTCAAAGCTAAAGGACAAGACATTTCAGGGGATGTATTTTATTTAAAGCAAATTGTCCCTAACGCTTGCGGAACAATTGCTTTGATACACAGCGTCGCGAACAACGAAGAACTGATCCAATTAGGAGATGGACATTTAAAACAATTCCTGGAAGATTGCAAATCAATTGATCCAGAAAAACGCGGCGAGTTACTCCAAAAGTCTGAAAATATCATAAACGCTCATAAGGAATTCGCTCAGGAAGGCCAAACTGAAGTTCCAGACCCGGATAGTCCAGTGAATCATCATTTCGTGGCGTTTGTTAACGTCGATGGTACGTTGTATGAGCTGGATGGAAGGAAGGAGTTTCCAATAAACCATGGAAGCACAACTCAAGATTCTTTGTTAGAAGATGCGGCCAAAGTCTGCCAGGATTATATCGCACGGCAATCAGATGATGTTGCATTTTCTGTCGTTGCTTTAACTGCCGCTGATTAAATTTCTTATAAATCAATTTATTATAAAATACACCAAAGCTTTTTACTATCACATTATTGGAATATTTTTTTTTTCAGTCGCTTTCGGTGTAATTCCTACAGTGTGCGATAGTTACACATTTGTGATGTTCGGACATGTAAAGCCTGAACAATTGCTATTTATATTTGTGTTTAAATAAAATTTTCAGAAATTAATGTTTTATTTTTAGTTTTATGGCCGATTTTTTCATTTATATGTATGATTTGGTGTTATTGATCTGAAATTTGATTATATCGGCTTTAAGCGTGATGGTCTTATGAAATGTACCAATTTTGCTTAATTATTAATAAATATATTTTGTCATCCTTAAATATATCTATTTTGTCCCCCTTGTTCCTCTTAAATTTTATTATTTTGCATTTTAAATAAGTCCGATAAATTCTATATACAGTTACCGGCAAGTGATACATCGCTTGCGCATAAATATTAGTATAAAAGGCGGACTATTACTTAACCTAAAATAACTCATTTAAGATAAAATTTAAGTACATTTTGCATTTTTTTAAAGCTATTAAAGCAAGTATGAAATAAAAAAAAATGATGCTAGTATTAATTAAAATACTTTTAAACGTAAAAAACTGATTAAGAAGTCTTAAATTAATATTTGAAATTTCGAAAAAAATATTTTAATAAATTATTAAACTGTAAATATATATTATTGTGAGAAATAAGTAATTTTGGAGTAATTAATTTAAGAAAATTAATATATTTGCGTGATTATTGTTAAAATTAACATTTCTTAAGAAATGTCAAAAATGATTAGTTAAATTAATTGTTGTATGATGGCGCCAGATATCTCATTTTGTTTAAAATAAATATTTATTTATCGAATTTTTTTGAAAATAAGGCCTTATTTGAGGAAAATAAATACACAGCATTAATTTATAATAAAATGCTATTTGAAAATAGTTTTAAACTTTGAAAATTAAATATTAAAATTGTTTTTATATATTATTTGAAAATTATATTGTTTACTATTATTTAACTTCAAAAAATATGTTGAAATAATGTTTAGGATAATATTTTGGCTTAAATATATTGTAATTATTTAAATATTAAATAAAATGTTAGAAAACATATGTTTTTTAGTTCAAACATTTGCCGTAAGAATGTGCCAGCAGTCTCGTTTTGGATAAAAATACAAAACACATTTTTAGGATTTTTGGAAAAATAGGAGCATTTTCGATTAAAATATTTATGTATTACGCATTTTTATATGGCAAGCTATTCTTATTAAATATCAATTTTTACATATCTTTGAAAATTTACAAAAAAAATCTTAATTATAAGTTTTTTGAAAATAATATTACTACTAACAAATAAGGCTTAAAAAAATAGGTGGAAAACATATAAAATATTGTATCTAGGCTAAAGCATATCGAATTTATTTGAAAATTTAAGGAATTCTTAGCAAACACATGTTTTTAGTTTTGGAATACGCCACAAGAATGCGCCAGCAGTCTCGTTTTGGATAAAAATCAAAATCAATTTTTCGCATTTTTGGAAAATGAGGGACATTCCCAATAAAAATATTTATTTTGCAAGTATTTTTATGTTAAAACCTATCCTTGACTAATATTAATTCTTACATATTTGCGAAATTATTGAAAAAAAATCTTAATTACATGTTATTTAGAAAAAAAATTGTTGCTAATATGTAAGGCTATAAAAAATAGATTGAAAGCATATAAATTT
>NEEE01002376.1:34387-45870 GCA_002278615.1 Pogonus chalceus
AAAAATATTTCATATTCCATATTCAAAAGTAATTATTGTCAGTGAAAATCCCTTTTGTGCTGGGCACAATATATTATTCATTTAAAACCAGGAAGTTGTGCTTTGTTTGTCGCGTGTATATAGGAAAAAATAAGCATTGCGCAAATTTACAAAACCATGAAAGTGTTTCATTTGACAATATAACAGCCGCTCTTTAGCAAACATTTAAACACAATATCATCTAAACAATCAGCGCAAATTTTCCAAGTAATGTGTATAGTCAGTGGCAGCGGTATTACTCAATACCAAAAACGAGACCAAGAGCAAGCCATCAAGCTGTGACTCTGGCGGTCAATGTGAGATTTTCTCATTGACTTCATATTATCACATATAGAATTACTGATTATAACATATTCTATAAACAATGCCATGAATTTCAGTCTAAATTAAAGTTCAAATATCAATTTTAAATGCATTTTTTAATTGTAATTGGAAGAGTTGCAAACTCCTTGTTCTCAAATATACTTATTATTAGAAAGAAATAGTTTATTATTTAATTTACAAAATGACATACAATAAAAACTGTTTTATTTAAATATTTTGAAGTTAATACCAAGATAAATAAATTGAATTGTTAAAAATTATTTATTTTATACATTTTTAACAAATTTTGATCAGTTTTGCAATAAATATTTGATCTTAGTTAGTCAAAATTTATAATAATCTTTAGTTTGGTTTTAAACAGGTCAAACATCATTTAGGTTAAAACTAATATAATTAGATTTTATAAATTGGCTCATGAATTCTCCAATTAATCTTATTTGAATTTAAAAATTTAAGCCCTTAAAAGAGAATTATTTTAAATTAGAATTAAAAAAAAATCTAATCTCGAATAAGATATTGAAAAAAAAAAAAAANGATTCGCCGGACAAATGAAGACACTTTGGGTGACAATGGCGACATGAGGGCATGCGGAGGGACGACGGCTTCGGAGTCACTGTGGCGTAATCAGTCTGCCATCTGCAGACAACGTCATCGCATAGACAACACGGTGATATATGTGAATGTATCTATCTCTCATCATGCGTTGCACCTACTTCCAATACTGCAGATTTTAATGATCCGATGAGATTGGCTTCTCACCATTCAAATTCAAATAGATAGATGTATGCGGTGTATCATACAAATTATTTCGGGGCTTTATTGACAGGGGGTGGGATATTTTTGTTATTTTCAAGTTATATCTATCTATCTGCTACATAAATTTAAAACATTTGTAAATTAGACGACAAAAAATATTTTAATAGGAGTAATTTTTAATAATATATTTTATAGTTGACATCTCAATACCTTGAAAGTTATTATAATATAAACATTCAGAAACGCTTTAGTAAAATTAAACATTATAAAAAATACAGAATTTATATAAAATGACACGCAAAATCAGTCAAAATATAAAAATATCTTTAATTGAAACTAATATAATTATTAGTTTCCAAACCAAATAACTACATATTTGTTATCTATTCATTGAAATAAATTTGAAGTTTACTAAAATATTTTTAGTAATAATTAAATTTTTGAAATGCTACGATTTAATCTTTGATCGCAAACAACATAAAAAGTATTAGTTTCAAAACCAGAAAATTCTATATATTTAGACTATACTATAATGTCTTATATCAAATAAATCTTATATCAGTTTAAAAAGAAATTTCACATAAATTAAGAGCTAAAAGTATTGACTGTAATTATGGTACAAAAATAAACTAGCACTTATAGTACAGTAAGTTCAAAATTTCAGTCTCAATTAAGCAACTAAAAATACCAAAGCTGTCACAAATTCCAACAAGCAATAATCGAAAAATCGAAACAAACAATCAACGTAGCTCAGTC
Source organism: Pogonus chalceus (assembly GCA_002278615.1). Taxonomy (NCBI): domain Eukaryota; kingdom Metazoa; phylum Arthropoda; class Insecta; order Coleoptera; family Carabidae; genus Pogonus; species Pogonus chalceus. The sequence goes on from NEEE01002376.1 coordinate 36,263, forward strand.
TTTTGTTTTGTTTCGTATAAATGACTGTCATAGATTTAAACAAAACCAAAGTACGAACCGTACATTGTCGCAATAAATGGAATAGACAACACAACGAGGGCAATAAGAAGACATCTCCAGAGCGCAAGAGAGGAAGTACCACCTACCGTGCATTTGACATGAATGATGACCGCTTTTGTGTCTCGTGCACGCTACAACACGCCACTAGATACTTCACCATTGCTACTGGTGAATACGTCAACCGTAATCGCATGTTACATAAATGCCACAATTCCTTGTCGATTCTAATGGACTATTTACTCGGTAAATGAGAACATGAAGAGCGTAACGAATTTGGTCGTCTTCTTAGAAGGAGGAACACTCAAAATGTTCGTTTTCACACTCTTATATTATTATTAATTATATTTTAAAATGATTCTTCATTTTTCTGTATTCTCTTTATCTATTCTCAAATGCACCCGTTCGAAAACTATTCTCGTAAATCAAAACTAAGTATACTGAGGCATGTTAATTAGTATTTTGACATTTTTTGGAACTGCTGGCGAAGAAAAGAATTTTCTGGTTATTTTGTGGTATGGAAAACCATGGTTTTAAGTGGTAAACCATGTGGGTTGGTTCGTAAATGACACAAAATAGTTTGTACAAAGGATCACTCAAGCATGTGTTTCTAATAAATTAAGTCCTAATTGTTTTTGCACTACCGGAAAAACATTTCATTGTTTTACATGATTTATGGCCAATCATTGTCATGTTTAAGTTTTTTTTTTTTTTCTGTTAAAGCAAGTTGACATCTTAGTTATAAAGAAAATATAAGAATTTGAAATACTTAATTATTAAAAAGAAAAATATTATCAAAAAGATTTTAAAATTTTGCTTATTTAAAATTTATGAAAGATGAAAAATTTGACATATTTTTTTAAATTAAAATATTGAAGTTGGTGAGAGTTTATTGGTCATTATTCTATTTTTCATTAGAATAATTTAACCCTGCTACCACGTCAAGGTTGACTTTCATAAGCAGAGAAGAGAAAAAAAAATACTCATTTATAACCTTCATAAGAAAAAATTTATTAGTAATATAAATACAATATCAAAAACAAAATTAAATTACACAAAATGAAAACAGAAACTAAATAAATTAATAAAAAGCAAATATATAAAAGTTTTGGTAGTTAAATACTCAGGTTGCAAAACTTCTATAGAATAGATTTTTTCCATAATTTTAGTAATAATCCATCTCGCATTGGATACGATAAATAATGAAAAATTTAAAAATATTTAAGTAAGCAAGTAAAAAACTAAAATTCAATACTTAAATACTAAACCGAAATATCTAACAAAGAATAGTCAGATTATCCGGGCAATTGAATAATTCCTCAAAAAATCAAATAAAAGAAAAATAAATACATTTCCTTAAAAGTCTCAGCATCTCAAATTCAACAAAAATAGAAAAACATCTAATCAGATTTCATGAACAATTGAGCAGTAAATATTATTCAAAGACGATTCCATTTTTGATATCTGATATGTTCCTTGTGTCCAGAAGATAAAGAAACTTATTTCTTTATACTCTATATTTCTTGCGTAATGTTTAAGAGCCAAGGATGAACTGTAGACTGGTCATTCGAAATCTTAAGATCAGCACTTTGTAGACGTTTTTTATCGGGTTGGCTATGTATTTGATAAAAAAGATTTATTCTGACAATGAATTAACTTATTTTATTTTAATCGTTCAGATCTTACTGGAAAATTATATTTTAAAATAAACATACATATTTGAAAATAAGTTTTTTTCCAGTGATTCTGCAAATTGCAGATGTTAAATTAAAATACTTATCAATCAAAGATGCAACTGACCGTAAAATATGTTATTCTTAATTCTTTAAAGTCCTTAAGTTATAAAACCGCGCGAAATATCTTAATACAGAATTCAACGATCTAGAAAAACGGCAAAAATCAATTATTTTATAAAACCGTAAATCCATAGAAATTCTTGAATAAATTCAACTTCAAAAACACCGCTTTCCATCTAAAATACGTCAGTAACAATGCTAAAATGTCATCTAAAAGTTGACGCATATCGGAAACAACAACAAGAACACACGTTACATAAAATAAAAATAGCTACATATGCGAGATATCTAACATATCCATAACATAAAATACATGAAAAAAATGTCCGCTGTCACTTCCATAGTCGGCTCTACCTGTATCAACTGTCAATATCTGTCATCGGCTCGGAAGGAACAACTGAATACGGTATAGGGATATGTCATTAGCTCCTGATGTGTATTTAGAGTTCTTAGGTAACAAGATATCGTGTATTAAGTTCCCTTCTTTGCTGCTTCTTAGATGCGTAATAACCTCTTTGTCATGTTTGTACTGAATTTGATGCCAACTAATGTGATATGAAAGGACAAAATCTAAGGGCTTTGTACAGATTTTTTAAGACTGAAAGCTATCTTACAAATTTATTACTAATCTTAGTACAATTTTTCTGATAATACTACAAATTTGAACTTATGATTTTTTTTTCTTTTTTGATTTTATTCAACCAATATAATATGATTGAAAATTTTTTTCCGAATGTAATGCTGAAGAGTTCATTTTAATTAGCTTAGTTTTTGAGCAAATTGCAAAAACCAAAATATAAAAAAAAAACATCAAAAATCGTAAGGCTACAGTCTCACTATTTTTCTTAAAAACTGATCAATTTAACGACAGCTTTTATTGCACATACAATGATAGGTTTTTTATTGCAAATGTAATGCCGAAGAGTGAATATCTAGCTTAGTTTTCCAGTAAATACTAAATAATCCAATATATAAAAAATCGGCAAGAATCGACTTTCATGAAAAAAAAAACAAATTTTGTTGAATTCTTTTACGTGATATAAAAGATGTGTCAATAAATAAGTTATTGATAAATTCCGGAGGAGAGCTAAACATTTCTTAAATACTTTAAAACGATTGTAATCTTTAGAATACAATAATTCATCCATTAGAAAATTCATCCTCCTGTCACAACACGTAAACCATCATCACCTTCTCTTATTATCTCAAAATATAAGCAACTTCCTTCCTTGAATGCAACGAGTATCTTAGTAGCGAATAGTCCAAAGCCCCAGGTGTCCTCTTATATCGTATTGAAATCGCTAAGTATACAATAATATCAAGATTTATGGACAGAAAGTCAGTGAAGTGCCAACAGCGTTGTTAAAACTAACTAGTGATATGGTTGTCGCACTCATACATTCAATATAAACAGTATGTTTCATAATATACGCTAAGTGAGATGTTGAAAATGATGATGGCAGATGCTGAACGTTTTTCCAAATGGATTGAATGCCTCGTATGTGAACTCCTGGGGTTCGGAGTGTGCCGATGTTTACAGGGGGTCTGTTGTGATTTTATCCGAGTGATTATGAATTCAGGGAATAAATATTATGGGAACTATGGTACTTCATCTTCTTGTATGGGTGATTTTATTTATTGAACCTTCAGACAAATTTTTATTTGCGCTTTTTCTATTTTCAAACGTCTATTAACCCCACTTTGGGCTCTAACAATATACGTTATACGATTTACTAAATATTTAAGAATTGTTTACAAAAATTCTTAAATGAAACACATTTTATTTGTTTTATAAAGTTTTTGGTTAGAAAGCTCATATTATTTCTAGAACAACTAATTTATTTCAGAAGTAAATTCAATATATAATTAAGTAAACAGTCCAAAAACCGAAATATAATGTTAATCTTAAATTCAAAAATAGAAATTATGATTTAAAATATAGGTCTAAAGTAAATAAATTTTGTATCTTTAAGTTTTGTATATAGAATATTTTAAAACAATTGCTATTTCTAATTAAATATATACAGAAAAAGTTTAAGAAAATAAGCTAAAAATTATTGCAACAGCAAAATAGTTTTAATAATCTTAATTATTCTAAGGACAGAATTATTATCTTCAAAGCAATACCGAAAATATTATTTTATGCAACTTTTAACATTAAAATTTATAGCAAATGTTACTTCTGCAATATCTTAAAGTTTTGTTACAGTACAAAACATTTTTTATCCTAATAATAGTAGATGACATAGTTTTGAAAATAAGTTATGTGTAACTAATTCAATTAATAAAATGCCCCTAAAGTACACAATACAAATCAAAAACTTTAAATGTATCCCATGACATATACTAGGTCAACAGTAAGATTAAGTTGTCACCTGGGTTTGTTGTATATACAATTCGACAATTGTTATTATCAGTGGCGTGCATCCAAATATTTATTTAATTGTTTTATCTATTGAAATATTTACAAATCGTATATAAACTACATTAAATTTAATCAAAAATGTTTATATATAGTTTACAAGAACTGATTATCTCAAATTATTTAGATTTTAAATATATTATATATTTATAATTTTGAAAAAAAATACCCCCGCCTATGGATTAATAGTCAGCGGGGTGTTTCCACGTCTGTACCATATCGGGGTAGCCACGGTGTGTATTTGGTTTACCCCAGTGGCCGGACTTGTGGGGCGCTTTTATTCAACGGTATTGCACCCCGAAAGGGTCGAAATATACCCTTGATATAAAGTTATTGAATTCTATACTTTAATATATTATATTAGTCATAATTTTTTAGTAATTTTATACTTGAATAAACGTTTTGTATTTCTAGTAATGTTTTATAACTTAATTTAACAATTACAATAAGAAATTTTCTCATGGTGGTGTATTTAGTTTTATAAATTGCAATTTTTACTTTTTATAACAATAAAATATGTTTTGAAATAATCGAAATTTTTAAACTTTCATTTTATGAAAGAATTACAGTATAGAATTTGGAAGAAAAAAACCTTCTATTGTAAATCATATTTATATCGCATATATAAATACAAGAATTCAATGTTTGAAAGGGAAAGGGTTTGAGATGTCACCCCCATTGTAATATTACAGGGTTATTGAAAGCACTATGAAATAATGAATTATGTTAATAATATGTGACAAGGGGTGACTTAACATTGTGTTGACATGATAAAAGTATGACGATATTAATTTATGTTTAGCTTGTAACTGATGTACACTAAATATATAAATTAGATGCAAGTTTATGCAGAATGAGAGTTATCACAACATCCCTTCAAATTTAAATATGAATTGTGTAGCCACATATTTTTGAGACTTTTTTTTTTTTCAAAATTTCTTATTTTATTACCATTTTAAATTTATTTTAAAAAGCAGATTTCAAATATATCTGTTAGTATAGTATGAACATTGCGATATTCGCTTTAATCCTTAACTATTTTTAATAAAAAATAGAGAAGCTATCAATAATTTAAAAATTAAAAAAGATATAAGAAAATAACTAACGTCAGTTAATTTTTTATGTCATTTTACATAAAGTTTCTAATTTTCATAAAATGATCTCAAAAATTATACTTTTATAGCGATGTTTCAAAAACTGTAAATTTGTTTGAAACATTTTTCTCCAAATTTGTTATATTATTAAGCAATCAGATTCGTTTTAATGAGAGGATTTTGAAAATACAAATAATTATAATCTTAAAACTAACCGTTTTCAAAATATATAGAATTTTATACTATTCATATTAAAAAAAACATTAATTCTAAATAACTTTAAAACTAAGAAAGATACGAGAACATTGTAATTCTCTGGTGATTGTATATCATGTTTGTAAGTTTTATGAAATTATTTTGTATATTGATTGTTTTAAAGCGTCATTTCAAAAAAATAATTTTACGAAGAGGTCCTTCATGGAAAATCAAAGTAAATTTTCATAGTATCTAATAGTTAAGTATGTGCTTTTCACTTTCTGCAAAAACGAACAAAAAAGGATTGCAATTTAATTAAATAAACATTTTTGAAACAATTACAGTCTGAGTGCAAAATTCATATCATTGTTTCATTCATGTAAATAAATCAACACTACTCTAAACCAATTTCATCGGATTCCACTATGTTGTTACTCAAATTTCATTCACAATATAATTAAATATAATTAAACAGAATTTCATTTAGCAGCTGCTAATTCACGAATTGAAATCTATTTATCGCGCACGCATGCGTAAATGAAATGAAACTGCCACACGCATTCATTTATTTCAAGTAGTAACATTAGCAACACAAGAAACAGGAAGCCAAAGGGTGGCTTTGATTACAAAACAAAATGTCAAAAGCCTTTTGATACTAGCATGCATTATAACTGTCGGATTTACAGTTTCTTTCAGTGGTGGGAATGAATTAAAACATACCAATTCAACGGTCACTATGAATCGGCTACTGGTTTGAGATTATTGCAGTCTGTGGCCACCTAACGATGTTGCTTTCAACATTTAGACGCAAGGCGATATGTTTTTTGTTGCGACAATAAAATAGGTGTAAGTTTTTTTATGTTATACTTCTTTCCTGTCAATAGGAAAGAGGTACGAACTTTGATTGACGCATGAAATTGTTCTGTGATGAAGGTAGACTTGTTGTTAGGTACTATATTATTTCGGAATTATTATTATTGAATTGGCTCAAGTAGGCTCAACGCACTTTTTTCTTCTTCATTGATTAAGAATTGTGGGAACGTGTGAAATTGTAACTTTAAACACACCTACAACAAATATTTCATTCAATTTTATCAAATGTTTTGATATGTTAGGTTTTAAGGGTCAAATAATAACAGGTCTGTTACGAGAATAAAAAATATTTCAGGGCGGAGCCCAAAAAATGTATTGTAGCTTTCTCTTTTTAAAAACATTTATTTGCTATTATATTTTTTTGCATTTCATACCTTCTCAAATAATGTGTTTATGAGAAAATAGAAAGTAATCTTAATTTAAATATTTATTATTTTTATTGTTTGAAGTTCAAATTTGAAATAATACTACAGGATTTTACAATATGTCTTAAGTAAATAATATTAAAAAAATTATAGAAATTTATCGATTGGTATTTAAATTATATGAATATTGATTAAGATAATAAATTTAGAATGCTTTCAAATAAATTTTCATATATTTGAAATGAATTAATATAAAAATAAATTAACAGTTGTTTGAGTATATAAGTTGAAAACATCGAGAGTGCATTCAGTTTTGAAAATTAGTTTCTCTCAATTCGTATCCGGTTTCCCGTAAATTTCCCGTCGTTAAGTACAGGTAGCGCATCTCATTAAAGCCAATTAAAAGTTTTGCACTCGCGTGTCGACCAAGTTGGGTTTTAAATTCACCACCACTACTCCCATGTAACTCCACAAATGAGTAAAAACAACGGCACAAACGGCACACTCATGAAAATGCATGTGTATTTGGCCGGCATTGATTTTTACGTCGTTTATCCTGCATACGGGATGGACATCCAATAGGGATATTGCCAATTAACTCCAACTTGCTTAACTAACTTATGGATGAATCATTCGATTGTCCGATGGACCGGTGATTGCGAACACCCTGTATTTTAAGTTGTTTTGCTTACGGCCATCTATTTTCATTTATTTATTAAAATACCTAATACTTGCTTTCAATCAATTTCTACAGCTATTACAACCTTTTTAACTTGTTAAATTCTATTAAAACATGTTAAATTGATGGAAAATTAATCATTAAGGGTTCCCTACAATATCACACACCAAAAATTCAGAAAATAACTTCACATAATCCATTTTTGTTTTCATATTCAACATATTACATCAATGAACTTATAAAATTCTTTTTTATATAGGTATTTATTTGAGATCACATCAAAAAAACTTTATGCATTTTATAGAATTTTTTTTATTTTAAATATACTCTTTTTTTATGAAATAAGATTCTTAAAGTAATAAATAAATAAAGATAATATTTTAATAATTCGTATATATCCAATAAGTATATAATAATTCTTTATTTCTGAAGTTAGAGCTATATTCTCTAAGGAGATAGTTTTAAATGTACCCGAAAAAATAAGATTTGCAAATTAAGATCTATTAAATATATTTGAAAAGATATTGTTTACTAATAAAATGTAAATAATATATTCATACTTCTACACTTGTTAAAAACATTAATTGACTGTACATAGTAAGAATACTTTTTTTAGTTCTTTTTTATACAGCAGAAATGTGAGATATTTCTAATATTAAGTATAAAAAACTTATACAATTCAAATTTAAAACTTAAAATACATAGAAAATTTATAACTAAGTCGACCAAGACGACAAACATTGGTTATATTTGACTTTAAATTATAAACCATACTCAAACAGAATTCAGAAAAAATATGTATAAAAATCAGTCAACAGTAAAATAAATGATTTTAAAAATATATAAAAGCATTGAATTAACAATTAAGATGAAATTAAACTCCCAAAAAACTATATTTTTTTTCCATTTAATTGTTAAGTTCAATAAATGCATCTACAAACAAGAATTATTTAACTTCATTATCAGTAAACTAAAAATAAAGTGTATGTTCTAAAAAAAACCGATAAAAAAACTGAACTGAACTATAAAAAAATCATTCCGAATTTTAATAGCAATTAAAAATGTCATTCCTTCAATAAAATCAGTCATCAAGTTTCAGTACATTATACCCGTACAATAAAATGCACTTTTATAACCATCAAGCCATCATTATTACCAACAACGATAAACACAAAAAATCACTTGATAAAAATGAAAAATCACTACATTGCATAATATCTCCATAAACGTTCATCATAGTATTCTTCCGTTTGAACAGAACACAAAGCATAAAAATATAAAATATTCTAAAAGAAAATATCCGCAAAGATATCTATGACAAGATAAGTAATGAGACCTCTCTCACGCCGTTATATCTGTTATATTACAGACGGTATTTATGCTTGTAACCCATGTATTATCCATTTCAAAGGACCATTCACCACTGATGCTATTCAGACGTTCTGTACGTAGGGAAGATTGTCGCATATGATAAGTCTATGATGGACAATGCAGGGAACTTAAAAACACACATTAGATTCTGGATTACATCAATAAAATTTTAGATGTTTTTTGCAAATGATTTTTATCTCATTCTCTATTATATTATATGAAAGATATATTTTTTTATAGACTATCTTGTTTTGAGTGTGTTTTCTGCTTGTATGGGCTTTAATATGATCTTCTCTATATTATCGAATTTTTTAAATACATTTTTTAATGGAATCGTTTTTAGAAATTCAATGAAATTATGTGGAGGAGATTTATGTTATTTTGTGATTTATTATTGAATAGGGCGATAAAAAAATAAATTTTTATTCAAACAGGTAAAAAAATATTATGTTTAAAGATTTTCTTAGTTAATAATATTATTTGTCTCAGATTTATTATAAATTTTTAATATTTGCATTTCATAGAAGAAAATAATATATATGCAGTAGTAGAAAAATTCGATATATTGCAAAGAGTGCAGTATTTTTGCAATGTACGCACCTATTTGGCAAATTATATAAATTTTCCTAATAAGCCTGTTATTTTCTAATCTTTATATTTTAAAGATAATAAAAACATAGGAAAGAGTTAGCTAAATAGCTAAAAATCCAAGATAGAGAAGAATTACTCAAAAATATTCAGATAAAAGATATTAAA
>NEEE01002376.1:46738-61513 GCA_002278615.1 Pogonus chalceus
CTATAAAAACCATAAAAATAATAAATATATAAAAGTTCATATACATATTTGACCATTCCACGAAATATGAAAACAAAATATATTCATAACAAAAAATTATATTCAAATATAAAGCTTAAATCCTATAAAGAGATGTTTTCTGAGTGTACAAACAGACAAAACAAATTGTCATATTAAATATCAAAAAGTCAACGTTATTTATATGGAATATTTGTTTCGACGTCTGATGAAAACCCTATGGAATTAATGTCTGCAAGTCCGATTATATGCGATGTATAAATACAATCTCTCTTTGAACGAAAATGCTGCTTGCAGTTAACTAGTTTGTTGGATGGTCATTATTGTTATTACTTAGTAAATTGAATTAAATTTTCATTCGGAAATTTTCTTCTATTTTTTGTGCTTGAATAAATACTAAATATAGACAAAGCTATTGTTAATTGTTATTGCAATTATAAAAATTATAATTCTGAAACATTTTCTTAGTAATTTTATATTTAAATTTTGGCATAAACTTCTAATGGGGTGGTTTATTCATTTCTGTGGATATAATTATAATAATTAATTATTTAAACTAAATAATTTTTTTTTTAACAAAAATCGTTTAACAAGTTCCTATGTTTCTGTTAAGAATAATATCGGATTTTCCTAATCAGTTTCGCATTATAGACTTTTTGGTGAGTTACAATTTCTATAAATTTATGAAAACATATTGAGCTTTAGCTAATTTATCGAGAAAATTCTATCTAAGATACTACATAAAGTATTTTAGACGTATTATTTCTTTACTCTTATAAATAACAGATGTATTTTCTAAATAAATTGAGGTTTCCTGCAGCAGAAACTATTTAAGTTCTGATACAGATATTTCAAAGAAAATAATCCAGATTATCATATTGAAACTGACATTTTTAAATATATTGAAATCAAAACTTTCGTGGTCCTTATTTTTCATTTGTTTAAGTAGAAAAGAAATGAAAATTTTCGTATAAAAAATGATTTGTAAGTAGGTGATGCAAAATTGTTTATTTATTTATCTGGTGTCCTTAAAAATTTTCGTGATGGAAATTTTAAACAAATATTCATTATAAAACATATTGTTTGTTTTCTAAATTATCATTTTCCAATATTATCTTATACTATTTGAATACTACATTTGGTGAAGAATTTTCGTTTTTCAATTGTGATTACTTGAGAATGTCTACATCACCAGTCCGTATGGAAATAAAAACATCGACTCCAACTACACGATTGAGACGTGCGACCACCGTAAATGATTTTATTCACGAAAAACGTAACAGTGACCGGTCCATTTCACCCCCTGAATTGGAAAACAATGATTCATTCTGTAGCAGGAATGATTCGGAATCTACTTGCTCGCTACCACGATGGGCAAATATTAAAAGTTAGTTTTTATTAATTAATATTTTATAAAAATGTCATCTTCTTATCAAATTTTAAATTATTTTGTTTTATTTTACTATGACAAACAAAATTTGACATTTGTTGCTTTTTTGTAAGAAAATTTATGGTTTGTTCCACTTTTTTTCAAGTTATTTGTATAAACTTGTTTTCATAACATTATCAATCAAAATTTATTGAAGTTAAATGAAAAATATTTATTAGATTTTATAAATTTTGCTTCAAATTCTCAATACGCTGTTTGATGTTCAGGTAAAAATGTAAAATTTTATAGATTACTTATATTTGACATTTTGTCTTAAAATATTTAATCATTTTATTGATTTTTGAATGTCAAAATATTAATTGATAATTAAAAAATAAGGAGAAAATAATTGTTTGGCTCATACATAGTTGTTTTCCTCAGAAGCTTAGTTAAAGATACAAACGAGGCAGAATTAAATGTTTTTATTATTAATTTACTACAATTATATTTGAAATTGATCAGTTTATTTTCTAAGAATCACATTAAGTAATTGCTTTATTTAATTTTATTCATACCAATTTAAAATGAGTCATTTGAATATACGCGGAATAAGCTAGCGTTTCAGGAGAAACAAATATTATTTTAAAACTAATAAAGCAATTTAACTCCAGATAATAAAACAGATGAAATAAAATCATTTGAAAAGCTCCACCGTCGTCGCACAATGGGTAGCAGCGAAGGTTTTTCTTACACTGAAAACACTCGACGGTTAAACAATTCCATGAAGGAAATAGAACGCTTGAAAAAAGGACGCGAAGAGCGCCGCGAGCGTTTCCGCGCTGAAAAAGCGGAGAAAGAATATTTAGCGATGAAAGAAAACATGTATCCAAACTTTGAGTTTCGTTGCATGATTGATAAATTTAGACGATCCCTTCAACCGATTCCGATACAAATAACTGATATTGTTAAAGAGAATATTATAACGGTTTGTGTTCGAAAAAGACCATTGCACAAAAAAGAGAAAATTAGAAAAGAAGTTGATGTAATCACAGTTCCAAACCAAGATACAATGATTGTACATGAACCTAAAAATAAAGTTGATCTAACGAAATTTTTAGAAAATCAAACATTCCGTTTTGATTATACGTTTGATGAACATTGTAATAATGAAATGGTCTATCATTTTACCGCAAAACCTTTAGTCCAAACAATTTTCCAAGGTGCTAAAGCAACTTGCTTTGCTTATGGTCAAACTGGATCTGGTAAAACCCATACTATGGGTGGAGAATTCCGCGGAAAGGCGCAAAATATTCAAAATGGCATCTACGGAATGGCCGCAGCTGATGTATTTAATCAATTATCCATGGATAATGCACAAAGAAATTTATACGTGACAGCCAGTTTCTTTGAAATTTACGGTGGAAAAGTATTCGATCTGTTAGAAAAGCGACAAATTCTACGTGTTCTAGAAGACGGCAAAGGCCAAGTACAAGTCGTTGGTTTAACAGAACGTAAAGCCACTTGTGTCAACGATATTTTTGATTATATTCAATTAGGGAATAACAATCGAACATCAGGACAAACATCTGCGAATAACTATTCCTCTAGGTCCCACGCCGTGTTTCAAATCCACCTCCATCGCATTGATACTAAACGTCCTTACGGTAAATTATCTTTAATTGATTTGGCTGGTAACGAGCGAGGTGCTGATACAAATACAGCTGATAGAATCACCCGTCGTGAAGGTGCTGAAATAAATACATCTCTTCTTGCGTTGAAAGAGTGTATCCGAGCACTTGGACATAAACAAGCTCACCTGCCATTCCGTGGAAGTAAATTAACCCAAGTTTTACGCGATTCATTTATTGGCGAAAATAATAAAACCTGTATGATTGCAATGGTTTCGCCTGGTTTAAGTTCTTGCGAGCATACTTTGAATACATTACGATACGCGGATCGTGTGAAAGAATTAGAAATACCAAACAATAGTCCAAGTACTCGAGCGTCCCAAGATCCGTTCATTCCGTTGAAATCTTTAAGTAGCTCGCAAATTGTCGTTAATATTGAAGCAATCGACGCTATGTCTTTCGAAGAAGTTGAATCCGCTGTGATTTCAAGTCAGAAAAATATGTTGGAGTATTTGAAAGAAATGACAAGTGCTACAAATGATTTAGTTGCTTATTGCGAATGCGATACTTTTGATCGAACGGATATGGCAAAGACTTGGCATAATATTTTGAAACATGGAATTGAGGTGATGGCTCAAGCCAGTATTTTAAATAACCAGTACGTTAAATTACTTGATATTGATTATTAATTTAAAAGGGTGGGAAATAAATTAATACTTGTTTTTGTTCTTTTCAGTTGTAAAGGGTAGGTATTTAGTAGTCTATTTTATTTACGATATGTTTTACTTTTAACCAGGATATTTGTTGGTATGATTAATTTCCATTGTTAAATGTAAGAAATTTTTAAAACAATGTATGTGTCTTTTTAAATAAAATGTTTTGAAATTTTGAACTTGAACGACTTTTGGAAGCTGATTGTAAATAAATTATTTGAAATAGTTTCGCATTAAATCAAAAATAATATCTTCTTTTTCTAGTTTTCATCAAAAAGACACTTTTATAAATTAATAATAAATATAAAACTCTGTTAAATAATAAAGAATTAAAAAATTTGAAAAAAGTCTGCTATGTGAACTTTTTAAGAATTCTTTAAAAAAATATATGAATTATTTTGATAGTTGTATACTTTTGGCAAATTTAATTTTAAGTTAAATTAAATTTTGGGGTAGTTTTTCAAAAATCAAGGTGAATCAAGGAAAATAATATTTACTAATAAAATTTTTTTAACATAAACAAGAAACAATTTTGGAGAAACATTATCATCAAAAACATGAACTTATATTTGATACCATTTCCAACAGTTCTTATCTTTTCCGGAAGACAAAAACCCAGCTGTGTTCTTACTATTAATTTTTTTATCAAACATTAAATTTAACCTGGATTTTTTTCACTTATATGGCGGTTTGCCGCAACTTTAATCACAATCATTGCTTATAAATATTCTGTTTCTAAGTAATTTATTTTTTAATATAATTTCGGAAAGTTTTTCTCCCTATAAATAGTTTATTTATTGTTTTCTTTCCTTTTTCAAAATGTATTTACGTTTAATTTTCTGATAAAAAATACCGTCAACAAACTGATATTTGTAGATAAATATGTGACAGGATAAACTTGTTTTTTATTTTATCAGTATATTTGTTTATTGTACATTCAGTCAATATTGCAACAATAAATATTTGAAAATATTGTAATAATAAATATTTATTAAACATTTAATTATCAAATTAAGAATTAGAATTATTATTTGTATAAAAGCTTTAAAAAGCGTATATTCTTTATCCATGTCAAATACATCGTTAGTGATTTGAATCCTTGGTTTTTGAATTTTTGCAGATACAACTACTTTATGTTATTAAGTAGATGAATACCAATTTCTGACTATTATTAGTTTTATTTAAATAAACCAATAATAAATTTTGTAAATAAAATTCAGCTATATTATTTTAATTTTCTGTTAAGAAATCTTATTTGAAATGAACTCAAGTAACTCGAAAAATATGCGAAGCATAAAAAAGTAACATATGAAAATAAACAAGAAATTAAACCACAAATAATAACAAATTAAAAATCCAAACCATAACAAATCCAACTAAACGAAAGATCCACAAAGAAAACAAAAATGAAAAAAAATGTCACTTAATAAAATCAAATGGTTGACGAACCAAACCACTAATTGATATTTTTAAAGATACAATAAAACAGTTCATTCCATTATTTGATGTACATATACAAAATGGCGTTAAAATAAAATGGTCAACTGTACGTGTAGGTACTTGGACGACCACCGCAGAGGTGCAGTACAGTCGTGGTTTTTGGGGTTTTAGATTTTAACTGCTGCGACTTACCAAGGTGATGGTGTGTTGTTGATCATTTTGGTTCATCTTGGTTTTATTACAGACCGCAATTGAGGTTTGTTACAACTTATGGTATTTGTAATGTAAGTGTTTGTGGTAACATATTGTTGTTAATTAATATTTTATGGGGGTGGATTCGTTTGTTAACGTTTTATGGGGTTACACACACAAATTGTATTTAATTTTATGGGTTCACAAAAATAAACAGTTTATTTGACCATACATCAAAGGAATAATGATTTATTTGAAAAAATAAAATAATTTATTATATTTTGCTTTCATTTCTAGGAGATAATTAAACTTAAGGATAGTTTCATTATTTTATTGTCAATTTATGACTTTTAAGCTCTTATATTCTCAATTTCTAAGAATCTAAATTAATTCCAAACCTATTAATTTTACTATAATCTGAAAAAATATTCTTAAAAATGATTAAACCACATTTAAAACAAATGAGATATCGAAACGATTTTTAATGACTTATTTTTAGATTCATAGAATTTGATTCTGCCAGAATTTTATTTAATAATTTCACTTTTATAAACATAAATTTCTGTAATTTTTATTGAAAAATTTCTTTGAAAAGTATATGTCATTTTGTCCGTATTTTTTTCTTCAGGAGTAGATTAGGAAAGCTCTGTGAACTATAACCATTGAATTAGCAAATAAATGCAATATTTTTCCTAAAAATTTATTTTATTGGTGTTAAAACTGCATTAATTTTGATTCCATATTTAGTTTTTGTCGTACAGGCCGCAAATTTCAGTTTTTAAAGTAATATTCAGAGGTAAAACGATGATTGACGCTTGTAAATAGGGAATATACCAAAGCACGGAGTATTTAAAGAAAAAAAAACATTAAAATATGTTGATTTGTTGACACATTGAAGAAAAAAGAATTATAAAAAGATTGAAATTTTTTAATACTGAATAAACTGGGATAATTTTTTATATGTTTAAATCCGAAATTTGTAAAATATTTCTCACGGTCTAAATTGAAAAATCAAATAAACAATTTAAAATAACCATCAGTAAGTTATCAATATGAATAAAGAAAAAGTTGAAGAAAATTACAAGCAGTATATAATATAATCAAGTATAAAAAGTTGATATTTCAATAAAACTTCTAATGCCTTTCCTTTTGCGGTAAGATAAGTGATCGTAGCTCCGCCTCCAGTTCCGCCTTTTCCGGTACACCTTGCCATCGCAAAAATCATCTCTATTCACCCTAGCCATAGCAGACAAATGAGCGTTTTGGCCAGTCAAGGATCTCGTAAAAACAATACAATATACCTTATGTTGTTGAGCATATGAATCAAAACAGTTCTGTAAAGCCAACCTCCTCGCGACACGCGCTTGCGTCATATTATAACCATCTCTTTTACACAAACAATTTGCCGATAAAGCTATCTTTGTTGTGTGCCGTAATGGGTAGGCTGACCGCAACATTCACCACACAATGCGGACTCAATGAGTTTAGTTCGTCATCTGCTCAGTCGTGTTTTGACGCGAGGAAGTGATGTATCGTGTTGTTGCAGAATCCGTATGACGTTTGGACCACGTGTGTGTGACAACTTTAAACTGACAAGTGTAAATGTTTACTTCATTCTATGTCACTCTATGCAACACACGTAATTTACTCCTAAAATCACTCTATTTACATTCGACATTCACCAAACCCTTAAAAATTAATTCATTCATTCAACTAGTTGACAATTCAATAAAGAAAATCAGAACAGTGGATTAAACATTATCTTAAAGTTATAAAATTGTTGTAAAGTAGATATTTCGTGTCAGGTGTTGTGTAAGAAACGTAAAAACCCAAAGAAATTCCCTATACGCTGAGTGATTAGTCATCAGTGAGACAGCAATCAACAATTTATTCAACATGTGAAAGTAAATAGTGCATCAATGTCTCGATTTTTTGTTCAACACTCCAAACCGGAAAAGACCAGATTCCAATACCGGTATCTCATAGACAATATTGTTTGATCTTTTAAATTTTATTCCATAACATGCTAAAATCTCTCTATTCTCTGAAATGAATTGATATGTTTACATACATCAGACAGGTACTAATAAATTGAATTGATGTTTTTATTACGATTCAAGGAAATTTTTAACGACCCGTGGAATTTTAAGTGATTTGTTTATGTAATGGCGGGAATTTTAACGCTATGTTATTATGTTTTTATATATTTATTTACAAGTTAATATAAATCTATATTGACTGGTATATTAAGAGACCAATAATTTATTTATTCAATCCAAAAAAGAACCCCAAAAAAGCAAAAAGGAACAATTTGAGTCCTGCTTAATCCCCGACAGCAAAATTAATTCAAAGGAAGGAAAAAACTCAATTATATTATGAAGAAGAGGTTTTAAAGAGACCAAATAAGTCACATAAGATATTGTGCAAAATTAAGATAAAAGCAAAATTTAAACCGTATTATTTCACTGATGCATCTCCCTATAGCATTATCTGCATGCGTGGCTGAAGACGTCTGGCCTTCCGGAGCGAAAAGCTCTGTAATGTCAGATCCAAGCTCCGGTGGTTTTGGTAACCCGGACTTTTGGTTCGCGGATAACATCATCGGCGAAGTACAAGCCGAACATACCGACGAATTAGTCCGAACTGGAAGTCCGAATTTCTTGTGTTCAAAGTTACCGACGCATTGGCGTTCAAATAAGACGCTTCCCGTCGCTTTTAAGGTTGTCGCGTTAAGTGACGTACTTGATGACACTTTGGTGACTGTTTGTGCTGGCAACGATGAAAATTGTTGCGCTGAATTAAGGAACTGTACCGCGGTTATGAAAAATAGAGTAGCAAAGTTTAATGATTTGAGATTTGTCGGGCGAAGTGGGAGAGGTGAGTTTTTCTTCAATTATTTATTAAATAATTGATTTTTTTTCTAACGGCACTGAAGACCTTACTAATCAATATATACTGCTCAAAGGATTTTAAATGTCAGGGTAATATTAACTAGATCTTAAAAAATTTATAAAAAAATCATTCATTCATTCAGCAAAATATCATTAAATTAAAAATATATGCAACAAAGTTTTAAGATCAATATTTTGTTAAATGGATTTGATGATATTTATTATAATTCAAAAATAATAAAATTGCTATTAATATAAAGTTATAAATATAAATTGCAAATTGTCCGTGAAATGATATCCAATAAAAAAAAATTCCAGGCTGATTATAAAAAAATGTAATAATAAAATATTTTTTTTAACATTTTTATATTGTTTATTTTTTATGATACAATTGTCCCAATTTATAATAAAAAATATCCCTAAATTTAAATAAAATGTTTATCAAATGAATAAAATAAAACATAATAAAAAGCCCGAAAAAATTTATTAAAAATGTATTATCAAAATAAACCAAAATACATTATATGAAATAATATATTGGTCATTTGATGACAAATGTAATATTATATTTGTTCGCTATTATCATTTTAAAATTCGCGTAATTAATATGAAACATTTTTCAACCCTCATTTAAATTATACCCATCAAAATCAGGATTGCATTGAATATCCCTTGCAAGCCTGCAACCATCTACCACATGTATATATTTGTAGCATAGGGGATATGCGATTTGTGATCAGTATCAATAAATCGACAGAACTTCTGTTTTGATACGTACCCTTATAACTGCACGGCGGATTTTAGTTACACCGTTGCATTATTGATATTTTATGTATTTTAATGTTCATTTTTATGCAATCAAGATGCATCGTCACATTTTAATTGTTAATATATCTTTGGGAACCCCTAAATCTTAATATAGTATAGAATATTAGTATAGTAGTTGCGGCTCTCTTCAAATCCTAAATTAAGTCTTAATATAATTCAGCAGATATTTATAACTTTCCCGGCAATCCGGATTAAAATATTTATTTCTATCAAAAACTCCATAACCCTCAAAAAATAGGCGCTATATAGTAAACTATTTTTAAAAACATTATATTTATTAATTTAATCAGGAATGTAATGAAAAATGATATTATTTGTAGTGTGAGAAATAGCCCCAAACTAAAAAAGATAACATTTCAAAATTGGAGCAAAAAAGTTTAAATTAATAATTCATAATATCAATATTATGAAATGAGGATTTCAAAATGCACATCAATAAAAATATATAAAAAAATAATAATTCCCGTGATGAATACATGCAGTGATGTCCGCTCGGTCGAAACAGCGTGCCCACATATCGGGTACGCGATGGGATGCTGGTCAACTTGACAGATTTCATGTAATTGTCTATTTGAAATGAAGCGGAATCATTCTACTTGTTGCGATTAATTTTCGGTAATGTTTCTGTCTCTTTCTCGCGTGCAAATTGGGCGTCGCGGTGTTTACTGATAGCGTGCGGTCACTGGTTCCGATGTTTCATTTCGAACTAGTTTATTATTTGAAGAATTAATGCCAACTATCTGATTTCATGGTTTCAATGTTTGTTTTCAACCTAAATTTTATTATTTTTTTATATATTTTTTACTGGTTTAACACTCCTAGTACCTTTATATTCGTATATTTTGTCTTTTAAAAAGAGTTCAAAGGATTACTATCTTAATCTTAGTAAGAATCATATATATTCTTGCTTTTTATACTGTTTTATAAATGGCAATTAATTTAATAACAAAATTTTCATTCTAATAAATGTGCCGTATTTTTATTCAAATCATTTCTATTTAATATTAATTACATGTATTAACAGTTTGTTTTACCAAGTGACAACAAGTGAAATCAATTCAGTATGAATTACAAAGCCGTGTTTCTCAAAAAAAGTAAAAATTTTGCCGATATTTAAAAAAATAGTACATAGAAATCACGGTTACTCCGGAGCGCATTGTCTTATGTGCAAAGAGAGTGATTGCTAAAGGGTCCCGTTATTAAGGGGGCCTTAATGTCTCTGAAACAATAAAACACCAATAATGAAAGTTGTATAGGGTTCGTTTTGTTGCTCGCCAAAAATTTTAGGTGCTAAAAATAACATATAAAAATTGTGGACCCAAACTCATAATGGTCTAAGATTCATTGCAGTCTTAATGCAGTTCTGCGGTTACTTGACAATTTATAATTAATATTTACGTTGATCTACTTACAAGTATATTAAAAAACAATTTTTTGAAACAACTACTAACGGATGCTTTAAAAGATTAATTAGGAAAGCCTTTCAATTATAACTAGATATTGTTAATAAATTAACTTTGGTTAAATACTATTATTATACTCATGTATGATTCCAATTTTTTTTAATAATTAAAATTGGGGGAATCTTTATATAATAAAAATGCTAAAATAGTCTATGTAATTTTTATGATTTATCTCGAGGATTGGGCGTTTTGCTACAATAATTTAAAAATTAAACAATTCCAAAATATTTTGCTTCCACATTTGTGAGTTTTTTTAGCTTATAAGCTTCACATAAATGCGAGAATTGAATATATATGATTTAAGATTATTCCAATTATTTATTTAAAGATTAAATAAATAAAAAAATACTTAAAAATAACGAAATTTAAAGAGACAGTCGATATCTCCTCTGATTTTACACACAGTATTAAATTTTTATGATATCTCGGGAACGACGTATTCTTTCAAAAAAATTGAGCGATTTTGAAATCTAAATACATTATGCTTGAGCAGTATTGAGCAAGTAAATAACTTCTACTTAAATTTTTACAGCAAATTATTAATATTTAGCAATTCATATAATTTAATGTAATGTTAAGAATAATATAGTTTAGAAATAATGAAAAATATATGATGAAATTTATATATCCACAATAAATCAAGAATTGTCAACATCTTAAAAACATAACAAAAACGTACAATACTCAAATTACACGCTTGATTTTAAAAGAGCAATAAATATATATATGAAAAGTCAAAAATAAATGCCGACACAAGACACGTATCGTAAAACTCTTCTAAGATGTATGACATTCATTGAGCCATAAGCCGTCTGCTCCGAACTTAAATATATAGCATGTTCGCGGTATCTTTGCCGCTTTTCTTATAATTATTAAACCTATTTCTAATTATTAATATTGCTTTTTTTTCTTAAATATGAGTGAATCATATCAATCTAAAATCTTGAATTGCAGACATATATAAACATTCTAAGAAGTATTCAAAAAGATAATTCTATTATAAATTTCCCCAAGAAAACCAAGATTCCACGAAAAATATGAGTAATTTAATACAAAAAGCAAGGCAAAATTAAATATTCGTGACATGCAGACATGCAAAATGATCTCTATCTTACGCATAAATGCGTATATGCAGGTGACAACGCGAAGGTATGCGTGCGGTTTACTGCTCACCACTTCTTGCGCTGACAATATAATTGTTTCGATAAAAACGCTACTTACTCCTTACATGTTTATATATCAAATAAATAGTCTCGATACCTTTGGTAAAACAGCTGAAAAATCGTATTTATAAACAAATGAATTAGTTGTCAGTTTACGTAGCCTTGTTGTAACAAAGTTTCAATAATTCATTTCTTTTAAAATTTATGACGGAATGCATCTTTGATGACAGGCCGTCAAGACACCTTCGGTCATTAGTTCTTCTCATTTTTTTACGAACGTTAATAGTTTGAAATAATTTACGGTCCGTTAAAATGACACTTTAACAATTTTATAGAATATGTACGGAGCATAGAATGCATATTACAGTTACATATATAGCAATGTTAGCGGTTTTCTTTGTCTTTGTTGTTAGTACTGAAACATTTGTCTTATAATTGAACATGTTTCCTTTTTTATGTTTATAGTTTTGTAAATTTTTTCATATTTCCCTGCAATTAATTAAAAACTATAATTATTTCATTACAGAAATTTGCTTCTTAAACTTATTTAAAAAACTCAATATAAATATCAATTGATTTCTGTTTATAGGCCTTCAGCAAATTGTATGATTCAGTGACTTAAATAAAAATCATATTTTCATATGAAATGGAAATATTTGTATTTTTTTTTATCGATAAAAGAAATCAAAACAGATATATTTACTGAATTAGAAGAAGTTTTTCTGTAGCTTAACTAAATTAAAATTATTTAACTATTAATATATTGCAGTTAAAAATTAATTTTTAAAGCATAAAATGACTTTTTAGTAAATGATGTTAAGACTTCTTTTGATCTGAAAAAAAGAATAAATAAATCAGGGAGAGTTAATTATTTTTATTCCAACTGCTGTTCAATTCATTGGCCTTAAGAAGAAAGACCACTGGTAGGGTCTAGCAGGAAAAGTAACGTTTCGTTTTCCATAAAACCAGATCTAAATATTAATGTTTTTTTATTATTTATATTTTATTTTATAAATAAATGTTTAATTGACTGATATCTAGTAGTAAAATTTGTATTATTTGTATTGATAAATAATTTCAAAATATAAAAACAAATAATACAACTTTGAATACTAGAGATCAGTTAATTAATAATTTATCTCTAAAATAAAAGAAAAATAATCAAAAAAGTTTAATAATAAAGTCTGGTTTTAATGGGAAAACGACCGTTGTTTTTCCTGCTACACGCTACCAGTGGTCTTTTCTCTTAAATAAGAGAACTAAAGATGTGTGGAAAATCTGTTAAATATATAATAAATACTTTTTGAAAATTGACCTATATACCTCATTAATATTAGTATTTTTCCTTGTTTGAAATATAAATAAACTTAAATACATATTTATTATAATCAGTTGATATTATCAAAATTTTATTTGACTTTAATATAAAAAAATATTCATTCATATCAAATTTACCGGTTGTGGTAGAAAATTCCGTAGAAATTGTGGAAATTGTGGTTTCCGAAACTGCTATTATCTAGTTTACTTTTAGGATGTGGTGATTTAACCTCATATTGATCACAGGGGTTCAACGTGTAATTTTCTATTTGTTCATATTTACATATATATTCGTTTATGTATAATCATAAGGAATTACTTATTACAAGTGGTCGTTTATTTTTAAATTCATTTATAAGCTTGTAATTTTCTTTCTTTCAAAAGTTATCCCCGAATATGACTTAACAATTGCTTAAAATTGGGAGTTCTAGTGCAGCATTTCATTTTAAATTATGCTATTTCTAAGAAATTATAGAAATAGACAGCAAACTTACAACAAGTCTTGAAGCTAAAAGAGTTTTAAACCTTTTGTTTTTTCAGAATATATTGTCAATGTAAATTAGCTTCAAAATGTAAGTGTGTTTAAAATACGTAAATTGGTTTTGGGAAAATTATTTTGACTGTGAAGAATGCAAAATATTTACGTAAATTATAGGTATATGAGATTCATTATGCCATAAATAATTTAAACAAGACATGCTGTCATGCTGTTACCCCTTCAAATTTTCAGAGTTTTTATGAAATTATATACTTTTTGTTTCAAAATTTCTTATATTTCTCACTAAAATTTTGCAAGTATGTTATAACTTAGGAATTATATGTAATTATTGGAAATTATAATACTTCTTTTTAACTACAAATTATAAATAATTTGAAATAAAGAAAACTTAAATTACATTGTATAATAAGTAAAGAAAAGTAGTTAATTTAACGCTAACTAAAATCCTTTTTTATCTTAAAGAACTACTACTGAAAAAAAGATTTTGGATTAATTGCTATGCAATGGTTTAATTTGTGGTTAGAAACAATGTCAATATGACAGATTGTCATTTAAATATTTTAACAAATAATATAATATGAATAGTGTTTAAAATCCTGCTGTAATGAAGAGAATAAAATATTTGGTATGGTGTAGAACGCACGCGACTATTATGTTGAATTGTATAGCGTAGCGGTGCAAATTGGGCATTTGGCATATTTGACGCTGGTAACGTTGGATGGTGATTGTCGAAAGAGCAGCAGTGAGATGTGCATCCAATTCAGTTTGTGTTTATATATAGGAACAGTAGCAGAGAACAGCACGCCTCTATAACTTGTTAACACCACCTAATAATTTCCTGAGGTACCGCGCAAACCACTAATTACATTACTGCTGGTTTGTCATGTGGCCAGCGTAATTACGAAAATATCGTAATTTAGTTATTTTACATCAATTGCTATTTGTATTCGTGTTATTACTCTTCTACAGCCATCGCTCACTGTTCTCTCTAATTTTTAAACACTTGATTGTTTCTATATATAAATTTTTTATTAAAATTCATTTTAACTTCACTTTTATTTAAGCCTTAACTCAAGTTTATTTGCCTCCGTAAAAAAGGATCCTTAAAATTTAGGATCAAATGAAAAAAAATTTAAAATTCAATAATTTGATGCATAAATTATTATATTTTCAATTTAGATTTATACTATCTTAAAAAATAGTTTGATTATGCTAACAATAAGAAACAAGTTTTTGTTCTTAATTAAACTTTTT
>NEEE01002379.1:6764-17785 GCA_002278615.1 Pogonus chalceus
AATTACATAATAATATGCAGATATTTTACTTCGACATACGTTATTCAATTTTTCATCTTCTTAACGCTTCATACTTCTCCTTAATGTGAAGTACGTCGTAACTGTATTCAAAAAATTATTTTATTAACATTGGTTACTTCTTTATAAAGCGTTTGTGTATGTAGCAACAATGGCATTTACACATAAAACGTTTCAAATCGCGGAGCGGTATCATGTAAACGTACAATAATTACCTAATTACATTGTTTCATGGCGACGACTAAACACAGTTTATACAATTCCCTATAGATTTATGATATAAAAAAGTGTTCACAATATACTAAATGCGGAAAATAGTACGACTATATGTTAGCTGTTTATTTCAATTTGAAGTGATTTTGTCTTTTGGTAATATCTCGTTAAATAATTAAACTATTAAGCTTAAATTTCTTATAATAGTCGCTATTTAATTACTTCAAAAATATTAGACTTAAAAAGTTTACTTGAGATTTATAAGAATTAATAATTACAAAGATACCAAGTAAACATAATATATATTAAAGAATATATTTTAGAATAACAGTGCATCGAAATTTTTTTCAAACATTATCGCCATTTTACGGTGTTAATATAAAACTTACAAGGAAATATATTCATATACTTGCAGTTGTTATAATCAAATGGACCTAACGGCATAAAAATCGTAAAAAAATAATGAAAAATGCTTTTGATAGCATATCCGAGGGGTCATTCAAACAGAAATTATACAAGTTGAAAAATTGACTATCAGTCGCATTTAATTGATTTCAACGGCAATTAAAACAAGAAAAAAATAGGAGATATGTACGTCTTTTGGCATTTAAAAAAATAATAAACCGTAAGATGAAAACTATCCCTTAAAATCAAGAAGCTTCAGACTTAAAATAAAGTTTATATATTTGTAAGAAACTAAGTGAGTACTTTATTTGAAAAAAGAAGCTAAAAATGTACTGTAAAGATGTTATCAATGGTTTAGAATTATTTATTTATAAATTTGTCAAAATTGCATATTACAAAAATAAAATAAAAATACTAAATAAATGATTATAATAAATTAAATACCTCTAGTAGATGAATCAACAGGATTACCCCACATATATTTCTCCAATAATCGGGCCAACGGTAAGGCCAATCGTTGCGCTGTGGGTCTTAAAATTAATAATAAAAATATACGGCTGAATTCACAACGTAATATTATATCAGTTCGTGTTCCTGTTACAGGAATCATTTCTAGTATATTCGACATTTCGGTGAATACAACTAATGCAGATGTATAATCTCCTATAAATTAAATTGTAAAATTTTCATTACGCCATAATTTTTTTCTGTTTCATATAAGGACAAATATTTAAATACAAAAGTTGTTCATAATTAAAATATGCAGCAATTGAGCCCTTTTTAAATGATATACGACGATCCTGATACAAGATACAGGAAAAATAAAATTTCCATCTTTAAGCAGTTTACAAAGTTCCATGCAAAATAAAACAAATAACTTTAATTTAAGTAACATTGACTCACTTTTTGTATTTATGTATTTTTCTGTAATCTTGATTTTATAT
Organism: Pogonus chalceus; assembly: GCA_002278615.1. Classification (NCBI taxonomy): domain Eukaryota; kingdom Metazoa; phylum Arthropoda; class Insecta; order Coleoptera; family Carabidae; genus Pogonus; species Pogonus chalceus. The sequence goes on from NEEE01002379.1 coordinate 8,345, forward strand.
TTAAAAATTAATTAAATAAAATATCGATGAAATCATTAAATTGAGTATTTTTTATTCGTATAAAAATAAGTATCCATTTTTTTAAACTTCCTTATATTAAAAAACAATTTAAAGATCACAAAGTATTAAGAAGTNGTTCAAATCGAATTTATTTTTTAAATTATCAGCTATTTCTATGTTTATTCCACTTGATAATGGACTGTTTTCTGCACATCGACTTCCAGCATAACTATAACAACTTAATGCGGCCTAAAATGATTCCATAATGAAATGAAATATTATTTAATGGTTTAATTTATGCTACTTGTAAATGTTCATTCGCTGGACTTGGACAACCGATAGTTTTATCGCGTAGTTCTTCTTTTACAAACATTCGAGCAGCTCTTAAAAGACAATTAACTTCACTAGGTGCATTTCCTAAAGAACCTTCACATCTAGCAGCTGCGATCCAACATAAACCAGCATAACTTGAAATTTCATTTATTTCACATTGAATACCTAGCGCAGAAAATGCTTCACTAGCTTCTGTTACATTTGGTTTCCGCAAAAAACGTCTATAAAACCAAAAAAATAATTAGCTACTTAAATATTAACAGATAATACATGATTTACTTTCGTAATTTGTTTGAAATATTACGAAACTGATCTAAAAAATCGTTATTTGAACTTTCAATATTCATTTTTAATGTTAATTCCTTTAATATTATTATGGAAATTTGTTCAGGTTTTTAGGTTATAATTTAATAGTTCATAACCTAAATTATACTTAAATAAATACGCGGGTTATTATAAACTTATTTTATTACTTTAATTATTATTTACATATACATATATTAATTAATTAATTATGTTGTTTATTTTCTTTATTATAAATATCTTCTATAATATCAGTCCAATTTTCTGATAAACCATTTTCAATATCATTCCAAACTTTTTCTGTTAAAGTTGATGAAGACATTTCTTCTCTTTTGTACTCAAATGTTTGTAGATAATTTTTTCGTTTATTTATAACACCTGGAACATGACACATTAACGAATTAATTATTTTTTATTTATTTTTAAATGATGTAGATAATTTTACATCCTGTTACTGTAGAATTTATTGGTACAGAATAATCCCAGACAATATTTGTTGCTTCACAATATAATTCATGTTTCATTCGATCTAATTCTAAAGTTAATTTATCTTGTACAGAAATATTTAATTTACTTTTTACATCTAAACATTTTGCTTCTATGTTTTCATATTCTTTTACTAAGATATTATATTTTTCATCCATTGTATTCTTTAAAAGAAACAAATTAAAATTATTACAAGTATCTTATTTAAATAAAAATAACTTACAAGTTCCTGTTGTAAAGAAGTCAATTCATCTTTTTTAATCTTAAAAGTTTTTTCTAAGTATTCTTTTTTATTATTTGCATCGTTTAAAGTATTTTCTAACTTTAAACTTGCCTCATTCATTTCTAAAATGTTTTAAACATTATTTTATTTGTTATATTGTTTTATTAATAACTTACCTTTTATTCTTTTATTTATAAAATCAATCGCTTTGATTTGATTGTTTTCAACTTTATTAAACAATACTATTTTCTTTTTAATTATATTTTGAATGGATGTTCCAATATTTTGGATTTCCATCATAACGTTAGTCGACATTTTAACTATAAAATAATAAATATATCGTATTTTTTAATAACAATTTGTAATAATTTAATAAAATACAACGGTCTTATACGTATAAAGAAGTTCGAAACATTCAAATATAGGGAAATTTCAGTTTTATATACTCGAATTGACGTTTATATTTTAAGGTTATAAATTGAGGCATTGGAAATTGTATTTTGAAAAGAAATATTAATAAATATATTCTTGTAAAACATGCAACATACGAGATTTATAGCACGTACTGTTTTTGTTAAAAATAATGATGTTGAAGGTGCATGCAGAATTTTGAATAGAATTTTAGGTAAAGAGGAAATTTTTGATCAGTTTAGAAGGACTAGATATTATGAAAAGCCATATCAGGTATAAAACATTACATTTGAATATAAATAAAATGGATTAAATGTAATAAATATTATAGACACGTCGAAGAATAAATTTCGAACGCTGTAAAGCAATTTATAACGAAGATATGGATAGAAAAATACAATTTGTATTAAGGAAAAATCGAACTGATCCATTTCCTGGATGTTTATAACAATATTAAATAAATAATTTTGTAGTTATTCTATGTAAATAAATATTTATAAAAGTAAATTTAATTTTATTTTATTTTGCGCAAATATTTTTCGCTTGTAAATCAGGCTTTTACTAGAAATTCAAGATGGATCCGTGGTACAACGGGAATGTGAATATCGATGACAGTTGTCCCGCAACAAAAGATTCTTTCGAAGACAATTTTAAACCAACTATTAGTGACACGTTACCTGATTCGAAACAGTACTTAGAAACTTTAGGTAAATAAATATATAATAATTAAACGATATATTTGCTATAATACGAGTTTAAATATAAAATGTTACTATTATTTTATTTAAATTACGTTTTATTTATAACACCATACGTAAATTGAAGTAGCCATTATTTTGTTTAAGAAAATAAACTTCATAAACTGAAAAACGATCCAAATGTTTTAAAACAACTTGCTGAAAAGCGAGAGGACTGCATGCAACAATTATTACACGGTGAAGCGGACTACGACCAAGATAGTGAAATATTGGATTTACCAGTAAATTCATCAGCATTTTTAAGAGCCGTAGCACCGGAACGACAGGCATTAACATCTGGTGAAGTCGTCGAATTGGTTAAATACGATTTATTAAACTCTGAAGACGATCACGATAATTCTGATACAGCTAGTCGATAAAAATTGGTGGGTTTTATTAAAAATTAATCATGATTTATCAAATTGATTTTACTAAACGTATTTTTTGTGTCATTACGGGCGCATCTCGTGGAATAGGTAGAACAATCGCTGTAGAAATCGCTCGTAGAGCGAAAAATGATTTAACGTTTATTTTATTAGCTAGATCGGAATCTGCATTGAATGAAACAAAAAATTTAATTTTAAATATAAATAAAAATATAAAGGTACATAGTTATGTTATTGATTTGTCTGAAGCAACAAGTGCGCAATATGATTCTATATTCGAGCAGTTTTATAAAAAATCTCAACACGAATTAGCTATGATTTTCCATAATGCCGGACAAATAGGTCAAATTGGAAAAACATCTGAATTATTAGATAAAAATATGTGGCGAAAATATTACGATTTAAATGTATTTTCGCCAAGTATTTTAAACGCTGTCTTTTTAAAAACTGTACAAGCTGATAAAATTAATAATATATTTGTTGTTAATGTAACATCATTGGTCGGTAGAAAACCATTTAAATATTTATCGCTTTATGGAAGTGGTAAAGCTGCTAGAGATATTTATTTTAAAGTTGTTGCTGAGGAAGAACCTACCGTTGTTGTTTTAAATTATTCTCCTGGAATGGTAGAAACTGATATGGCTGATGAATTAGTTACCAATATAAAAAGTTTTGAGGATAATGATATTGTTGCGAATTCGTCTAGTAAATTGACCACACAGGAAACCACTAATAAAATGATAGGAATTCTTGAAAAAGGCCAGTTTAAGTCGGGAGATATTATTGATTATTATGATTAAATATATTTTTTTTTATTATTTTTGAAGTGAAAGTCTTTGTTTATTCTTCAGTTAAACTATAAATCGCAGTTAAAGTAACGAAATTATTGTTAGTTAAAGTCAAATAAATGAAAAATTAACTTTATTTATATAAATAAAATATATACTTTGGTATAATGTAATTAAATTTTGTATTAAAAGATTTAGACTCATTGTATCAAACTTAGATGTTTCAGAGAACTAAAAAATATTAAAAAAAAAACTTAAAAATTTTTAATTAACGTAACAAACTTATTTCTGAACATACTGATTCAAAAAGCTTTACAAGAATATATTTAAACCTATCATAGATGAATATATTTTCTCGGCTACTACTACAGAATAATTATAGAATGGTGACATTCTGTAAAACTGTGCGGAATGGAATTATTCTATCACTTGTGATGGAATAATCACACATGGTAACATCTAATAGCTGTAAAAATAATTTAAATATATAATAATCAAACTTCCTTTAAAGTTTTTTAAATTCAACTAAATTTATAGTATGAGACAAAGTATAGTCTGCAACATGTTTAGAATAGCTATTCTGAATTATGCCTCATTCCAAATTATTACAGAATAAACTATTATTAACAAGCAGAAGCATGAAGCTATTTTTTTTTACATAATTTCTGGAGGACAACAAAAAATATAACTGCAAATAATATTTATTATGTAATTCAAAAAACCATTCTAGCTAATCTTGGTCTAATAAATAATTTAATATCAATATTTATTAATAAAACTGATTTTTTATTCATTTGACTTAGTACTGATAGTTTATATTTATAGTCCTCGTCACGAATCAATGTAATTGCATAACAACAGTCAGATATTTTACTTTGACATACGTTATCATTTTCATGTTCTAAATGCTTAGTTGACATACTTCTCAATAATGTGAGGTACGTCTCACTTTTATGTGAAAAATAATTTATGCAGTGTAAGCAAGTTTTTCGGAACACCTAAAACGTATCAGATCGCGGGACGGTACCATGTAAACGTACAATTATTACACAATTACATTGTTTCGTGGCGACGACTATATTCCAGTTTCTTTATACTGATAATGATTATAAATATTATAATTTTGTAAAATTCTATCCAAAACCTTGTGGTTATATACAGTTAATACAATTATACAACAAATTTTGTATAATATTTGGATTGTAAGCGACCAAGAACAAAGTTTTTTTTTTTAATTTTAAAAAATAAATTTTTAAGCATTAATATCTATCAAACTACCAAAATACGTATAATAATAATAAGAAAATTGAAAAACTATATAGCAAAGATATTTCACTTCTACGAAGTCATATTCTTCCAATGTTATAACTTGGTGATGGTCATTTTAATTATCCGTAAAAATATATTAAATATGTTATCAGAAATTATTTTTATATTACTTATCATACATTGTAACAATTATATAAACATTCCATGAAATAAAGATATATATGTTGTATTAAAAAACGTGTGTTTTATTTAAAAATAAAATAATAAATTTAATTAATTTCAGATAACATGTACCAAAACGGATTAGTATTTTTAATGAACCTGGCTTGGGAATCTCGATTAAGACTTCCATTATTATTAACATGTGCTTTTATGGCGCTTAACATCCGAATGCAGTTAGAAATAAATATTTACTCGCAAAATAATGGTAGAAATAGATTGATTGAAGTGATACAGGAGGCTGTTGAAACAGTTGATACAGACAGCACGATTTCTGAAGCCTCTGATTCGTGGCAAACCACTGATGAATGGGACGCGCAATCACATAATAGTGATGATTTAGAAGTCGCTGTTTAAAACTTATTTTTTAGAAATATTTATATATTTAGATTTAATGTTGATTTCGATTTATTTTATATGTATTTATGAATGTAATAAAAATATATATTCAATTATTAAGCCTAATTAGGGTAAGATGAAAAAGTTTATTTTAATTCGTTATTTTTCTTTTTATGTATGTATTAAGAATGAAATACAAAATATAAAATAAATTATATTCTATTATATAAATAAAGATTAAAAATAAATGAATACAAGTTGTTTTGTTTCTAAGCGGTTACTTTGATTTAGAAACATGTTTCGAATTGAACTCAAACTATATTAAACTTGTTGAAAATATTAGACTGCACACAAACAAAATAAAACTCGTACAGTTAATTTAAGTAAATATATTTAAACGTTTTTGAAGCTTATAATTACTTTACATACAGAATATCCCAAAAGAATCAAGAATTAAATGTTCGAAAATCGTCTTTACAAAGAATTATAAGAAAGGATTTGCATCTTAAACCTTACAAAATTCAGCTTGTGCAAGAAAACCAACAGACCATCTTCAACGATTCAATTTTGCGATTGAAATGTTCGAGAGGTTTCCAAACTTCGGAAATACCCCGACCTATTTGGGACAGCTTGTATATAGTTAATTTAAAAAGGCAAAACAGACAAGATAAACATTTATTAATGAACTATAGTCAACGCCACGAAACAATGTAATTGAATTATCATTGTACGTTTATATGTGTCCCGAAAAAGCCGTGATTGCTATATACACGAACGCTTAGTAATGAAGTAACCAATAAATAATTTTTCGAATTAAGTTACGACGTACATCACATTATAGAGAAGTATGTCAACTAAACGTTAAGAAGATGAAAAAGATAATAACGTATGTCTAAGGAAAATTCTGCTTATTACGTAATTACATTGATTCGTGGCGACGGCTATACAGTAAGTTATATTTCACTTTAAAAAAGTAATTCATACTCAGAAATTGAAAAAAGCAAATAATATAAGAATATGCTTTCAAAAATGCTTAATATTAATTATGAAATCAGTTCAATAAAATATTTAAAGCACAGATAACTTAAGAATATTTAGGTAAAACTGTTTACGGCTAAAACTATCGAAATATTCCAAGAAAACATTAATTTTATGGACTAGCTTAGAAGAAATTATATATTAGTAAAGTTAACGATCGCTAAAAATCTTAATTAGACTAAAAATGCATAAATAAATTTAGAAATGTATCGGCAGAAAAGACAATCATCTATTAATGAACAAAATTTAACTGTCCTACATTTTAAAAAGCTAAATAATATTCAGAAATTAGAAAAATGATTAATTAAGAAGCTGGTTTACACTATAATACTTGATAAACTATAAATAAGCAGTGAGACGGCAAATTAATCAAAGATAAGCTATTGTTAAATTTTTACAAGTAGTGAAATAAAACTAGAATTCTTAAGAACAACTACTAGCGCCGAAAATATCAGAAATGAATGACAAAACACGAATTTTATGATTGAATAGCTAAGAAGAAACCATATAAAATTTAAATATATAGTAATTTAGAAATAAGTCGGCAGAGAGAAGTTATTTTACACTCTAAAAAAGTAAATCATACCCAGAAATCAGAAATATTATTAAATAGAACCCGATCTATAGCGTGATATATTATAAAAATGCAATAAAAATAAACTCCTGAAAATTTTTTACTAAATAGATTGCCTCAAATTACAGAAATTTATTTAAATTAGCAAAAATGGCTGAAGGATATTCCTATAAAAACATGAATTTTTAAGATCCAGAAGCAAAGTTACCAAAACTAAAACAATGGTTAATTTTAACAAATAAAAAAAACATCATTATCTTTTATAATTTTATTATTATCAGAAAATAATATAATAACTTAATTTACATAAATGTTTTAAATCATTTGCTGTACGAGTTTTACTTCTAATTATTCCAAACAAATAAACAACATTTATTTTCGTTATAATTGAGGTTAAAAATAACAAAAATTCAAAATGGTGGTAGTTAATGTTTTCCAACAAGTTTCGACCAGTCTGTAAGTACGTTTTTAATATTTATACTTACCAAACACGTTATATATTTTATTAAATAAATTTAAATAATCTAAACTAAAATAACCGCTTATATTAAGGCAAATAATTATTGAAATATTAAAAAGACAATAATAATATATTTTCAACAAGGAATATTACAAATAACTATATTAAATAAAACAATAATATTGAGTATAATAGCTGGCGGCAAAGTAAAAGTATATTCCAATAAATTTCAAGAATGTAGAATCAATAAGTATTATTTTAACCATTTTTAAGTACATTACAAGTATTTTATGGACAGATTTGTGGCAGTGAACGCTGGTTGTATTTTCGAACACATTTTTAAATGTGTTTATAACATAGTAAAAAATACTATGTTTTTTGTTTTGTTTTAAATATATACAATACATTTATTAAAATGGTGTAATAGCTCTGCCCATATCAATATTTAAATTCATCATTTTGTAACGTATCTCATTTCTTAATGCACTAAAAATAAAAATATTTATATTTTATCGTTAATAATAACTTAAATTCTACTTAAGGTTATTTTTAAAGTTTATCTAAAAATTTTAATTGATCTAATATTCAGTACCTGGTATGTAATTATTAATTAGATGATTATATACATTTAGTTTTATGTTGGTTTGAATCTTACTTAATAGTAGGATCCACTGTGACTTGAACTGGATTCGTCGATGATGTTCTTTTCGAAAGGACCGATTGGACTGAGTCCTCTGACGTGGTTGTTTCGGGACTTGATACTCTGCTGTTTTCGGCGGATAAGTTCTATACAAACATTCAAACCAAATAAATTAATATTTATACTTAATTTAAAATCATTTAATACATTTAATCAAATTTTATACGTTCATTTGTTATTTTTTCTAAACAAAAAATCACATTTACGATTTTATTTCATTTAAAAATAAAATGAAAAATAATTCTATTTTTTTTTTATTCTATCTACTAAAAATCTAACACAGTTTATGTAGTACACAGCTTTGGTATATAAAAAAAATATGACTTGTACTATACATTAAATTTATGTATTTCTAGACATTGATAAACAATAATGTTAATATCATTTTAGTATTTATATTTTATTAGAAAAACAAAATCAGACCAAATTATAATTTGCTACAAATTAAAGGTGGGTTTGTTAGTATCCAATTCGATTGGTTAAAGTTGTTAAATTTATATGAAATTTTATGTTTTTTGCAATTACTTACAGTTTAAAAAATCATATTAGTTATTATATATTGTTTAAAACAATTATTAAATAAAATATTTCAGATAAAATATGTAAAATCCGAAATGCATATAATAAATATGTTGGAACATAATTAACTCGATATAACTTGTTTATAAATCAATTGTTTTTCGTATTTCAATTGTTTAAGGTGTAATTTGTTAAGCAAATTTTATAATAATTAAAATTGTTTGCTATAGCGATAAAAAGACAGGATAACGAAATATAAATATAATTATCCTGAAAGGACTTGTTCAAGATTTAAAATATTATTTTTTCAATTGTTTTGGACAATTTTGAAACATATTTAATAATAAATTCCTAATGTAAAGCATATTTAAATTATCAAATAATTAAATTGAATGTAATTATAGCGATAAAAATTGAAATAATCAATTAATTTTAATTAAAAAATGCTTAAAACAAATATTAATATTTATATAAAACTCAAAGTAACCAGATATAAATGCAACAGATTGCACTAACTTGTTTATAAACAATCAACTCGTTATGACTTGTCTATAATTTCATTTGTTTTTCTTATTTCAAGTGTTTTAAGAATTTGGAAGATAAACATCTTTATTATCAATTTTGGCTTATGGCACTTGTTTCAATTAAAAATAATG
>NEEE01002386.1:1365-19965 GCA_002278615.1 Pogonus chalceus
ATATTTATTGTGAGTTTCTCTTATGAGAAGCCAATATAATGAATCATTGTATTTTTGCCGAGAGTTTCTAGGATAAAAATATATTTATAGACTTCCATATAAAATGAAAAGTATAAGAAAGAATTTAGATGAAAAACAACAAGAGATGACAACATATCAGGAAAATTATAAAATATATATGTTTATATGTTTATTTGTCATTTTACTAGTAAATGTAAACATGCTAATAGGAATTTATAGCTGTTTTGGCTTTGAAATATGTTATACAACACACATGTATAGATAATATATGAATTGCAAAATATTTCTCGAGAAATCTTTTAATAAAATTGAAATTTCTTCATCATATCCACGTTATTATAAAAATTCTTAAAATAATATATTTATTACAATATTATATTTTCCAGATAAACAACTTTTATTTTTGCAATTGTGAATATTTAATTTTAATTGATTAAGTACAAATTGTATCACTAATTGATTGCTCTTGGCTACAGGTAATAATTATTTAATTATTCACTTATTTTTTGCTATGTTTTATTCAAAATACAACCTTAGCATGCAATGTGTATAATTCTTTAATGCAGTCTGCAATTATCGTTTTTTGCATAGCGACATTGCAGAACTAATATTTTTTGTTTTATGGAACTGCATTTGTAGATTGCGGTATTTTACAAACGACTTATTTTCAATTATCTATAGTTCCATTTTTTCTAGATAACAGGAAAAGTAATTGTCATTGTTTTAACTATTTGTTTATAACAATGGAAATAAATAAAATGCGATTATTATTCATAAAATTTAAACATAAAAATATTAAAATTTATTCGATAAAAACTCTTAAAAATTCTTATAAATATCGATAATAAACTGATTACAAATGAATAAATTAAATAATTCTAAAAAGAGGTAAATACTTGGTCAGAATTTGCGACCTACCAATAAAAAGCTTGTTTTAAAATGATTTTAAAAATTGGTTCAAAACTTACCAAAAATATATTATTTACATTTAATTATTTTCACCCAAATCAAAAAGATTTTTTGTTTAATTTTTGTTTATTGATTTATAATAATAAACTTTTGTGACTTAAAACTGTATAGAGCACGATTTTATTGAACGGTAGGCTCTAATTTTGTTGCTAAGTTGATACCAATATNAAATTATATTTATAATGTATTCATTTCTATAAATGATATAATTTTTTTTACACAAATCCAAAATGAACATAAACCGTTACTGACTATAAAAATAGTTGATTCCGCAAAAACGGAAACCTATTCCAACTGTAAATATCAATATAAATACCAAAAAATTAAAAATATAAACATAAAATACATATATTTTATAGATTAAATATAACAGTAAAACAAATGAATACTAAAAACAAAAGGTAAAAACGCAAATATGTCAGGTTTGTTTATATGATGTTCTATAAAATCGTTAGAGCGTTCAAATCTCAAACTGTATTAACATAATATCGTGGATAATATTAATTTTAAATTAGATTTATAATGCTTCTACAGCGAACATAATATTATATATTAATCCTTTGATGTTTATATAATATATTTATTTAGGGTTTGTTACACATGACTTAATTAATGTTTGTTTAAATATAAGAATATGTCGTTAATTTTTGCTAAATTTAGAATTTTACTTATTAACTTGTTTTTAACATGTATTTTCATAATTAACTTATTAAACAAAATTATAATTGACTGTTTGATTTTTAAATATGGAAGTTTTCGAACTGTTAAGAAGCAAATAATGGAATTTTTTAAATTAATTTAAAAGGTTAAAAGTTATTTTTGAATTATGTTACAAAGAAAATTATTAAATTTTGTTTTTTAAATATTAATAATAACTAAAAGAGATTTCAACAAAATCTTTTGTTAATAAAATTACATTATTATAATGTTACACAATAAAAATTAATAGTTATATTAGCTGCTGTATAGGACACGATTTTATTGAACGGTACACCTTTTCTTTGTAACCAAGGTTCACGTCGGTTAAGATTTATTAAATTTAAAAACATTTTCAAAATAACCATTCCAATAAAATTTTAAATTAAACTAACACATCTACAATATATACGGCTTTATTGAACGGTACAACTTTTATTTGTTACCAAGTTCAAGTCGGATAAAGTTTAAAAATATTTTAGAAGTAACCATTATTATTAAATCTAAAATAATAATAAAATTTATATTAAAATATATAATCAATTATTTAAATTAGTTTTTGTAACCGATATAAATTTTAATTATTTTCCCGTTATTCATAGTAAACTACCAAATTTTGTTTATCTAACATTATTATTCCCTCAGGAACATAAAATTTTAATGTTATTATTAATAAAATCGTAAAAAATATGTATATTTATTAATATAAAATTTTTTTACGATATTGATATTAAATTTTAAGTATATATTATCACAAAATATATTTATTTATTGTTCTAAAAATAAAAATATATAATAAAATGCTAATCTTTTTGAATAGGATAAATACTATGATAATAGAATAAATATAGCTTGGTTAAATAAATTGAATAAATATATCATAGTTGCTGTGCACTGAGAGTTAATTCTTTAACATTTGCTTTTGATGAAACATGAAGCCTTACTTGCATTTATAGTCCACGGAAGTTTCATAATAAGGATGGCAGTTATTAATGCCTTGATTAAGGGTATATTATAACAAGATGTTAGTGCATTAAATATTACTTAAAATAAAATCAATCTTAGACCATACTATACATAATACTAATATTTTTCTTTCTTTTTAATTGCGTTTTTGATTATATCTCATGTTAGTTAGTTACGAACATGTGTTGTCTTGTACTTTCTCTACTTCTTACTCCTCTGAAATGTTCACGGTAACGGATTGTTGTTACTGTCATATTTCATTGTTATATTAGTTTTCTTGTATTTCACTGTTATGTACGTATTACGTTAAGAAGTTTAGAATTTTGAGACAAGTCTGAGCTAAACAATGAGGATATTTTTGAAGCTGTTACTATGTAAATTTACTTGTTAAGTTATAAATAGTTATTATAATTACTTTGAAACAGTAATTCTTGATTAAAATACCAATTAACTATAAATTTATATCAAAAATAAATATAATAATTATAAATAAAAGACAGGAAACGAAAACAATGTACAGGTAAAAATTATTTCGATGAAATAACAAAATATTTTATCTAAAATTTCCAGTGTCATCATAATAACAACGTAGTTCCATAAGTCAAGGTCAAAGACGAGGCTAAGCATGTCTCAACATGCGAATTTAATTTTAATTCCCTAAGATGAAATTACCTAATTTTAGAAGGTTTATATATTTACTAGAATCACGCATATAACGCATTATAAAATTACTTTTAAGTGATTGTTTCACTAAATTTAAGGCGTGGTTCATAAAATTCTGCCTTCGTGAACAAGTTCAAGGTTGCATATTAATATTTTTGCTTGTTTTAGCAAAATATATAAAATATATGTACATGATTGTTTTGTTTTATATGTAGCTTCATATGTTAAATATTTTGTAAAAGATAAAAATATAATAAATAATGTAATGAACACTTGTTAAAACATGTTGATAAATATGTATTTACATATGTACAAAAAATGCATGTTAAGTGATGATTCATAGTTTAAAATAGACAGACAAAATTCTTATCATTTGTATAATTATATCATTAAAAATAATTAATAGTATTTACAATTGTCAAATGAATCAAAACCTAATTAACTTTGAATTTTAACCTAATTATTATCGATAGATAATTTAGAAAGTAATACATTGAATAATAATAACAATAATTTTATATTAATTAGAATATATTTAATGAGGTTTAATTATATTGATTGATTTCTTTGCAACAAATAAAAGTCCTTGAAAATACAATATACATAATAATAGTAATTTAAATTTATTTAAATGAATTTCAAAAAAAAATATTAATCATCTATAAAAAAATTTCTTTGAAAATAGTTGCCAATTTATTTTGTCAGGTTGCCTACAGTAATAATTTCATGTTTAAAATATTATTTTAACTGTTAAATTTAAAGTCATATCGCTGATTTGTATCATCAGCCAAGCATAATTAAAGCAAGATGAAAAATGTGTAATAATTATGTAATCTGTCAGGAACAGAACTTAAGTTCCCACAGACTAAAAGCGGCGTCATTCTTAGCAAATAATTTGTACTTTATATTGCGCAAGTTGTAACAATTTAAAGAAAATTGCTATAATTTATTGCTACTTTAAAATATCTACAAAGTGTGGTACATATGTTAAGAATGAAGACATATTGTTATTATACAGTGATACCAACTTAAGTGGGTAAATTTAAAAGTATTTTGCTAACTCATTTTCATCGAATTATAACCCGAAATATCCAGATATAAATAAAAATATAAGTAAGTATAGCTTGTATTTCATTATTAAATATCTATTGATTTATATCGATAAATAATTAATTTTTCGACTTATGAGCTAAAAGAAATTATTTTAAATAAAGTGTTTTGGCTTCAAAAATGCGGTGATAGAAATGAAAATAACATATAAAAAAGAGATAGAAAACAATATGGCGAAGAGTCATGCGCAGATAGAAAAGAAACAAAACTTTAAATACTGGATTTAACTATAAAAGTACCACCAATTAAATTCCGCAACATAGACAATACTAAATAAAATTATAAAAAAACACTAATAAATTTTAATTATGAAAATAAATGACTCATAAATTTGGAATATAACTTAAAAAAAAAATAATAAATAATATTTATAATCATAAAAGCATTATTTTATTCATAATATTCATAAAATGCTCGTAAATGCGCAATTTATAAACTATTTAAAATATTTAAAGTACACAATATGAAAATAAAACAATATTTCAATGATGTAACTGTCATATTTACATAAAATCAAATTAAAAACAAGGGTCCTTTGAAAATTAAACAAACTATTAGTCATTCAATTGTTTCCAAAGTACGTATATATACACATGACGACAGGTAGCTATTCAAATTACTCTTCAAACATTGATATGACAACACGATGTGTGTTATTGGTATATAGAATGAATCATTGGTATGATTATAAATATGTAATAGATTGATCATTCATTCGTGTTAATACAAATTTTTCTTGGAATTGACAAATGTTATTAAATAGTTTTTTGTATGTTTAATGTTTATCTGGAGTACTTTGACTTTTATTATTTCCGTTTAAGTTTAGTAAATATAAACATATGTATGTGTAAATTATTAAAATTGTTTCGTCATTTGTTTTTATTGAGCGTAATTTGTTTTAAAACGCATATTATATTGTTGTTTATTGCGATTTAATAATTATATTAAAAAAAACTGATGCTATAATTTTCTTTTGCTTTCTTCGTTTGTGATTTCAATTTATTTTTAAACATTACCATTTATACATGCTACAATTAAAGACAATGTGTACTACAATCACTAGTAAATTTATACATTAACTAAATTATTAAAGCGTTGTCCTGTATTAACAATGATTTATTTTTGATATTTAAAACATTTAAAATTGTTTTTATGCTTTTCTATTTAGGTTTTATATATTTTTGATATTTTGTCTAATTCTATTCATTATACAGAATCCCTAGATATTCTAAAAAATACCTAGTTATTATATACATTGTCTTGTGCACGACGAAATTTCAATAAAGAAAATAACACTAATTTTTGAGGTTTAATTAATTAAACAAAAAGATATTTCGAATTAAATTTAAAATCTATGAACAATGAATATTGTTACAAAAAGAAATATGAAATAATTTCGATTATCCAAGAATATTATTTCCTTTGAATGTTTCTTTTCATTTTAAACATAAATAAAACTAGGGCAAGGTAAAAAAACGACGCCCTTCGAGGGACGCATAAACAGGCAAGAAGCCAATTTTTAATACTATTTTTGTCTTTTTACTTTAAAATACTTTATGGAGTTATTATTACATTAACATGCATTTTTTAAAATGTTTTTCTTTAATTATTACAATTTACAACGGAAGGAAATAAACTTATCTTTATTTTTTACCGTTTTTTTTACGTAATTGATACAGTTACATAGTGTTACCGTTTGTTCTTTTCAATTCAGTCATCAATGTTATAAATTTTGACGCTAATTATATTAAAACAAACATGGAAATGATCCATTATTTATTGTCATTACAAGTCCTGTTTTTTGTCTTTTAACATTTTTACGAGGAAGAGCAATTTGTAACAGTATAACAAGTGAGCCAGCCAGTTTTTTCCAACAACTTTTATAAATTATTGTTTTTTGACATCTTTTGATAATAATATGAAATGAAATTGGTTTTTTGATGCGTGATGGAATGCGGTAATGTGTCTAAAACTGAGCACGGTATAATATAAAGAATTCTGGACACAACGTACTTGATAAAAATTTGTTCCAAGTATAGGCTGAACTTTGATGTTTATTTTTAAAATAATGTAACTGGTTTTATCGTTGGTTTTTATTTATTTTTATGTGGTCAGTTTATTTCATGTAAAATTTTACATATGTTGCTTATCTTAATTTTTATATAAATATTTATTTTTGAGTTAATCCAATCATATTTTTCAATCGTTTTATCCACAATAATATTATAATTAAATATAGCGTACGCTAATTACGGGTTTAGAGTCGTCGTTAACTATATATACACACGTAACTATGTATAATAAATTATTTTAATTTGTTGGTTTGCATGTAAATGTAGCATAATTTTACGTTATTAATGTTTGTCATTTTATGTTACGTCCATTACTGAATTTAACGTACGCTAACTCAAACGATAACGTAATTAACAACATGAACTATACGATATTTCAGTTGCGCAAGCGTAAAATACAAGTAACTTTAAGAATGAATAAAAATCAAGTGACAATGGAAGCATTTCCTACGTCACGAATACTTTAATATATTCGTTAAAAACTTAAAATTAGTCATGAATTTAAAAAAAAAACTTCATTCATAAAAATTGTGAGTTAGATAATAGCTTTATAACAGTTAATAAAGCATGGAATGTGCAAATGTAACTTGGATCAATTAATTTTAACAACATGAGATCTAGTAGCAAGTGCAATAGTTGTCATTTAATTAATTTTAATTCCGTGTCGTACATTTAAGCTAAATAACTACGTTATAAAATAACATTCTATAACATATTTAAATTGTTTTAGATTTAAATTGAATTTGTATATCCATTAAAGCCCATTTTGTATTTAATTTATATTGTTAGTGTGTACTGGAAGATACATAGACTAAAACACAAAGCAGAATATCAAACATGTATCATGTTACATTGGTGAGTTGGCAACATGGACGTAAAATCAGCTGGAGGCGAGCCTTCGACAAAAATATATCATCCAACCTCGACATCATAAACCGTATGGTATAGGGCGCGGTATAAATTCAGCCATATAGAAGGCTAGCCTTCTCAATCTATGTTATAGTTAACTGACAGTTGAGCGCTCATTGACTCATTCGTGGATCATTTGTTTCGTCATTTCCATGGCGACCTTTTCTATTTCAATGAACGAACAACAACGTTGCCAGGTCAATATGAGATAAACTTTGTTTAAGTGGTTAATTATTAGGTAATTAAAAGCTAAAATAGACGGACATTTTCTGTGGAATTAAAGGTTTTTTTTTTTGTGACGAAGCAGCGTGTGATTCGTTCCATTATGAAAGTGAGAATTTCTAAAGCTGAAATCGAATCTATTGTATTGGAAATATATTTTTACCCTCAATATTTTCAAAAGAATATATATTTTTCTCAGTTGTAACCTGTACACTTTCTTCTCCCAATATCTGACAAGACGACATAACGAATATTCTAAGACAATACAACACCTAAGATTTTCAAATGAATTAAGAGTCTGTGAATATTTTGCAACAATCACACTTACTAGAACAACAATAGCGCATGAAAATGATAATTACATGTACTAAAAATGGAAGAAACTCATTTGAATTTCTGGGCTACACTACTTCCCATGTACTCATGTTAATTTAACATTTTAAATTAAACTTATTCTTTGTATCCATCTAATTTGACTGTTAAAACTAAATTAAAATTGTTTTAAATAAATGAAATGTACAAATCTAGTTAGTGTGGAAGCATTACCTACGTCATCAATACTTGAATTCGGAAGGCCTATTATGATTTTACGTTCTGTTTGTAACTTATCCAAATTAAAAAATCTTTGTATCCATTTAATTTGACTGTTAAAACTGAATTAAAACTGTTTTAAATTATTTAAATGTATAAATCTAGTGACAGTATAAGCATTACCTACGTCATCAATACTTGAATTTGGAAGCCTACTATGATTTTACATTCTGTTATGTAACCTTTCGAAAAAATATTTTTTTTGTATCCAATTAATTTGACTGTAAAAACTAAATTAAAATTGTTTTAAATAAATGAAATTTAAAAATCTAATGTCTATGGAAGCATTACCTACGTCATCAATATTTGAAAGGCCTACTATGATTTTACGGTCTGTCATGTGATCTATCGAAACAATAAATTATTTGTATTCATCTAATTTGACTGTTAAAATTGAATTAAAATTATTTAAAATAAATGAAATGTACAAATCTAGTGAGTGTGGAAGCATTACCTACGTCATCAATACTTGAATTTAAAGGACCTACTATGATTTTACGTTCTATTAAGTTACTTTTTGAAATAAAGAATGCTTTGCATCTATTTAATTTGATTGTTAAAATTAAATTAAAATTGTTTTAAATGAATGAAATATACAAATCTAGTGACTATGGAAGCATTACCTACGTCATCAATACTTTAATTTGTAAGGCCTACTATGATTTTACGTTTTATCAAAATAATAAATTCTTTGTATCCACTTACTTTGACTGTTAAAACTAAATAAAAATTGTTTTAAATAAATGAAATATACAAATCTAGTGACTGTGGAAGCATTACCTACGTCATTAATACTTGAAAGGCCTACTATGATTTTACGATCTGTTATGTAATCTATCGAAATAATAATTAAACAAAGTAAAACACTAATATCGACAACTTAACAATCTCTTGACATTGTATTAAATCAAGGTGTTACTTGTCCCAGTTTCATACCACAAGAACAACAATAAACATAAAATGAAGCAATATACATTAAAGACAAAACTTTAAGACCAAATATCTCTTCACTAGCCATAAGTTATTTCTATTAGCAATATAGAATTGGTTTATATGACAGCATCGATGTGTTAATAATTGTTTCTCTATAGTTTATTGGCAGTTGAAATCGCGTGCAACAAAACCAAGTGTGGTTACGTAATTATTTGTAAACTTTGAATGAAATTCTAGTTTCAACTTGAATATAAATGTTGTAAATACGTGGTACATGATGAACTCAGCTTCAAAGTATTAACAAATAGGTCAAACGGCGCATCATCGATTCAAGCAATTAAACTTGAGCCTTGTTACAAATTAATTAAACCTTGGTCTAAATTGGTACCGACGTGATCATCTCTGTTCTACAACAGTTCTCTTTAAGTATTAGATTTTATAGCTTCTTATCGTATATTCGAACTGATTAATATAAACAAGTGCATCTTTTGAAACTTTATAAATTTCATATTAACATTTTTATTAGTTTTCTATAAAAACTGGTTATCTTCAATTTTTATTGCTTGTTATATACATAAATTTATTTATAGAATGTGGTTAAATTTATATAAGCCTAACAGGTAAACTCATAAATTATTATATGCGCTTCAAGTTTTCTACTAAAAATATTCATGGATTTTCCATTATAGCTCCATGTAAGATAATAATTACTCAAATAATACGTAGAGCTATTAAAATATACAATATTGTTATGTTAGAGGAACATATAAACGAAAATAATTCAAAGAAATAAGATTTTGGAACAATATTTTAATTGCTTTTACTAGTGGTTTTTTTGTTCTTCCAATTCTATAATTATAAGCCTTCACGCTCCCAATTTATTATAAAATACATAAAAATATAAAAATTGTATCTAAATCGTATATAAAACTAATTGTTTACTGCATTTTAAGAACTATTTGAAACGATAAGTTTTTATCAAAAATTCATTGTTCAAAAATGAATAATATATTTTGTAATTGAAGCATTTTACCTTAATCGGAAACATATTGACCTTAATAAATAAATATGACCAATGAAACATGAAATAATTAATATTATATAATCTTACAAGATATGAAACTAATAATTAATATGAAATATGAATGGTAACGTCCTTGACAATCCATAAAATGACCGTAAGTTACTATTATGTATATTAAGGAAGTAAAAACAATTTAATTTTCTAAACTTGGAATACATTTTTTTCATTTTTAAGTATGTGATAAATGATTTATTTTTATCTTGGTTATTTTTATCGTAGTTATATTTAGACAAGCGAACAAAACATATATTTCTAATGCGGAAATTATTTTTTTTTACATACATATGATTTGTAATAACAACGAAATAATTGCAATTTCAATTTCATTGCGATAAAATAGATGACTATCGCTAATTCCATAACCTCATTTTTGAACAAAACAATAAAATTCCAAACTAGATATTAAATAAAAAATATCGAATATTCCCATGGCCCACAAAACCTGCAATATAAACGTACAAAGAGCAAAACGGAAACAAAACAACAGTGTTCACTTATCTCAAATTAAAATCGGAATAGCGAATAATATATCAAAAACAAATCACTCGGTTTAACCAGATCCGATTCTCAATGTCGAAAACCAACTTCCAGACCAAATCAAATTATACATTGAATGGAGATAATTTCAACAATTGAACTTAGTCGTAGATTACTTGGATCTATTGTTTAAGTGTTCAAATACTGAAGATCAATTCTATTGAATGTTACTTTCAGACATTAGTAGATTCGAGCTTTACAAGTTCGATAAAATCATGCTACAAACTTAAATTACAATTTCTAAGCCATAAAAAATTTTAAAAATATAATTTTATTGGCCTTACATACCTTGCTCTTCATATACCTAAAAAAATTTCAAAATAACCAAAAAAACTTCTAAAAAACCTTTAATTTCATCGAAAAAACAATTTGTTGTATAGGACACGACTTTATTGAACGGTACAGATATAATTGTGTTTCCATATTATTTGATAATTCTATCGAAGTTCCAGAAAAAATATTTATATGCATCAGACATATTTCAACAAAATAAAACCAATTATCTTACAACAAACAAGAATAAACAAGTATTTATAACATTGAAAATACTTAACTTACAGTTCATGTACTTATATTTAAATATCATGTCATGTTTTTTAAATGTTATTAAACTAATTGGCACAATATATTTTATATCGCCTACGATTGCTTGTTATTCATTTTAAATAAAATCTTAATTATATTTGTGACATTTCTTTGTGTCAATAAAATATTTTTTTGTTCATTTAATAATAATAAACGACCTACAGTTGAATAAGATGAACAAAATATCGTCGAGAATAATTTTAATATTTTTAGATGCACGAAATAAAAGTAAATTTGGTCCAGGTTTAGAAGCAATTGGTTCTATGCCAAATTTTTTGTACTTCAGGTATTTGTCCTGCTTGATGGTTCAAGTTTTTAAAACCGTCTTTCAATATTCATATTTATAATTTTTAGAATTTATATTTACTTAAAAATAAAAGCAATATATTTATTTTTCCTGAACTACTTCAGAAAATGTATATATAAAACTTGTGTAGGTCTTTCAAATATATTAATATAAGGAATAAAAGAACTACATAAATAAAATGAATTAAAATATGATTATCTAATAATAAAGTCCTGCAATTTGAAACCATTTCATATTTAAATCGTAAACAAACGTGACGTAATTTATGCACTCAGTATTAACATTTACCAGAATTGCTTACAAGGCTATCTCGTACAAGCTTTTAGTTCAGTTATGATTCCGATTATCGAAAGTAGTTTTATTAATTGTTTTGTAATAATCGATTTTTATTCTAAAGATTGCGTACTTCAATAGAAAAGAATAAAATAAGAAAAAAGGGTAATTTGTTCTGCGGTTGTGGTTATGGGTAATAACAGATGATGCGGTAAAATATTTCGTTGGTTGTTTGAAAAGAACTTACCAACAATAACAGTAGTAACAGGCTCTTTGGTTTGATTGCCACATGCAAGGAAATCTGATAAAGACAATGAGGAAGCAATGATTTGTCTTTTCTCCTCGAAATTCAGGTAATCCAGACTATTGCTCCTTTGGGGTGTTACAATAGCAACCGTTTTCGTTTTGGTCGTAACGGTGTTGCCAGACTTTTCAGGTGGCAGCACCTGTGATGGCACGAGATACACTCCACTCACGCGAATCGACATGCTAGTACGGAAATTCAGGTTGATCTTATGGAAAAATTGTAAAATGACTATTTCATTGACGGAATTCGCGTTCGCTCACACACTGGGCGAGTTAGAGAAGCAGAGATGCTTTGGATCGATACACAACGAACACAATAGAATACAGAGTACACGAAATAAGCTTTGGATTCAAACACTGTTCGCATCCCGCCACACGCACAGACACCTGTGGGCCTGGCCTCACACACATTCCTTCATCGGTCGAAGACACATTCCAACACTATCTTCACTTAAACCACTTCTCATGGGATTATGTCACACAAATAATAAATCTATTCAAATTCCAGACAGATCGGTCCACTTATCCCACTTAGTTCGGTATATCACAACAAACAACAACTGAAACCTTCAAATATCTTTTGAAATTATTTTCATGTAACTACCGAACCACTTAAAAATTGATAAAGATAACTATTCAATTTGAACCACTTATATATCTCATTCAACAACATCCAATAATTTAAACTAAATCACAGCTAGTGATAATTGAAATACACAGCAGGTTTTCAGATGAAATATGTTAAAATATCACTAAATACCTTCATTAAAGACACTTCTGGACTTATGCCGATATGTACCAGACTTACAACTTAAATCCCTCATGGATTCAAGAGCTTGAGAGTTAGCTAGTTTCAAGTACCTACGCGGTTCTTATAAATAATCACAATTCAGAACTATTATAATTGTAAGTAGTGAGTCAAGAGCAACAATTACTTGTCACTCTAAATTTACACTGAGCTGATTATTATGACGACTGACTCATTCAGTAGCACAATAAAACACTTGTGTAGTACTAAGTTTACTTAATTATTAGAGACATTTTCAGTGTATGGTATTGTTGCGCGAACGAATCGAAATGGTAGAGTCACATATATAACTCAGCAGTACCACCATACACTTCACGCATACATTTCTAACTGACTGAAATGCTCTGTACGCGCCCAGACTAGTCGTTCACGGCGCGTTTTGCGTCCGTCTGTTTGAGTTGTGGAGTGTACAGCCGCGTGCACAAGGCAACGCAAGGCCGATTCCCTCCACAGTCGACTGCCAGCGGCTAAACACCGCCGTCTGCACCCCTCAACCATGGCATTAAACTTCGGAAGGGCGCTATCGCAAGATGCATTCTGCGCTTCAAGACGGTCCTATTATCAAGCTGGTTGCTACCACAACAAACCTTACGTAGATAGGCTCCTTTCCATGCTGAAGAGCAAAGGAAAGATGGCGAATGGATAAGGGTCCATGAAGTGAATAGAGAATTTTTAAGCTCAGGTAGTTGGCCCTAAACCGGACGGATAATACACCTGCTTTCTTACTACATTCAACAAGACCATCCAAATACATTTTTAAATCTAAATTTAAACAACATTAAATTACACGATCACCCAATTAACAACAACAAACAACTTAAACTTAATATCTCCGTAGACCATTTAAATATTTGAAATAAATGAATAAAATTCCAATTTGTTTACAATAATATGGAAGGTGGCTCGAAGCGAAACATTCTTCGAATATTATCGTCATCAAGTGAGCATATTTACTAAAAAACACGTTTGACTAGCTTCACAACAGGAAAATAAAAGGTAGTAGAAGTAAAACGAAAACAAAACTATATGTCTGTCAGTAGGAACAGAAAAATAAATAAAAGAAGGAAACACAAGCATCATTTCTTGTGCATTATGCAGTCACCATTTGTTTTCTACGATGAGCAACGTTAACTTTAAAGTTAGTAGGTGTATTCCTGAAATTGCACATTGTACTAGTACTATGAAATATTGGAATATATTTATGAAATATGAATAACAAGTTTTTTTTTCAATATGGCAATCATTCAACTATTTTGTTTATTGACTAATTAATAGTTTGAGTTTCTCAGTAGTTCAATATTACTATGATTAAAAGAATTTTAGGAATCCAACTAGATAAACTTGATTTTATATTTTTCGATCAATAGTAAATAGCAATTCATGCAAAATGCATTCTTTGAAGGTGTCTAACTTTCATTTGTTTAAACATAAACAGTAAAATCATTTTATTTTATTGTGTTTAAGTTAGGGATGTTACAAAGGTGGTTTTATCGGAACCGAAGTCGGAGTCGGAGTTTTTGAATTTGGTTTATGAGAGTCGGAATCGGAACTAAAGTCGGAATCGCAGGCGGTGTCACAGGGGGTGGCAGTAAAGATACGTTTTAAGGGCAAATAAAAATAATATTCAGTTAAACTCTTTAATTCTAATTAGAAAATAATAAATCTACACAGGCGAAATCAAATGAATTGACTCTAAAAGTGGAATATTATATTAAATAAACAAAAGATTCTCCGCTTTGGCTCCGTCTAATCCATTTCTTAAAGTATCATAGATAAGACTTCCGATTAAAACCTCCGTTTTAAAAGCGTCGGAACCGAAGTCGGAACCGGAGGTGTAACAACAATCGGATGTTCCGACATATCAAAATCGGAATCGAAGCTCCGTAATATCCCTAGTTTAATAAGTCAATCAAATGTTTTTTGTTCATTTTTGCGACTTATAAACGATTTTTTGCCAAATGTCTGTTTACGGGTTACTCATAAAAAAATTCTACACATGTGGCTCTTTAGTGGAACTCATTAAATTAGATCATTTCTGTCTTAAAATAAACATTTTAACAAACATGTCTCATTTTGTACGTTAATATTTGTCGTAATTTGCAAATAATCGTACAAATAAATGAGGGATACATTTTATTTATATTTTAGTTATAAGTGACTCCCATTTCTAGTAATATGTCGGGGGAGGATGAGAATTATAGCTTTATTATGTCACTGTTTTCATAATATTAATACCAATTTGAAATACAAAATTATTAAATTACAAAGGGAAGAGAAGAAATACTCCTTTTATTCCCTTTACTCCTTAAAGTCGTAATTACTGAAGTAAATATAAAACTAACATAAGGTAGAAACCAATTTTAACTAGTTTGTTTGTGAATTAAGAAAGCGCATAAATATAACTCACAATTAGACCTTTTCTATTTTCTAATAATTGAAAGATATTATTACAAAAATTAAAAGTGTAAGAAAGTAGAATAATATAATTATATTTGTATTATTTTCGAAGAAGAGATAAAATACTATCATAAATATAACTTGTAACATTTAAACAGTAGTATAAAATAATTAAAACGATAAGTATATTATACTCAGAAGAATACAAAGTTATTGTTATGACGTACATGTTTCCCTATGACGCAATACGAGGTAAATTCTATATATTGTTTCATTATAAATTATTTCACTTCTATAACCATGCATAGCTACAATAATACCACCTTTATTTGATTCACTAGTTTCATGAAAAGTTATAAATGTAGTTCATGAATTGTTTTGAAATATATCTTGACGTTTTGTTCATATTTTCAAGCGATAAATTTCTGTATTTCATAGAAAATCACTGATATAAAATTTATCGCTTTCGGATAAATTGTCCATGAACATTCATTTTTTATAAAAAAAAAATCGTAAAGAAAGTATTCGATTCTTGTGGTTGATTGACAGAGCGGTCAAAAACCACGATAACGCTTATAGTTTGAAATATTACAGATTCCAGCCCTGGATATTATTCTCTGCGTAGATCAAGCGGCAAGACTTAATATAAGGGTTGATTTTTCTTGATGGTCGAATATATTTTCTTTACATAGTATTTTACGAAAATTGGCGAAGGTTATTTATGAAATATATTCTTCTATTTTTAGGATTTATTATTTATTCATTCGTTTTTACGGGGAATTCCATAGTTATTTATTAATTTCGATTCTCTTTTGACATTATTGATCGTGGATATAGTGACCTATAAGTCGGGGCCACGAAACTAAGTAATTACATAATAATAAGCAGATATTTTACTTTGATATACGTTTTTATCTTTTTCATGACATACTGCTCAATAATATGAAGTACGTCGCAACTTTATTCACAAAATTATGCATGCAATGTCTGTAGATGATTATGCAATTACATTGTTCCGTGGCCCCAACTATATGCCATAGTCGTTTTTAAATTCAGAAGCTTTTCATTAATTTTTCTTTTCAAACAAATTAAATAATATATATATATAATTTTATCTCAAAAAAGTATTTTAAATATAAAAATCTCAAATATTTAAATTAAAAAATAATTCCTGATAAATCAAAATTATAATTAATCTTTATTTTCATACAATTGTTTAATTTAGTAATTTTGTCAGCATTAATTATTACATGATTATCTATACGATCAATAAATCATGTATGCTACAGATAAAGCTGAAAACAGATTAAATTATTTGATAATAATTTACATCAAGCATTCACTATTGTCCCAAACAAATAAACAATCAAATTAAAAAATTATTACCGCTTAATTGTTTCAAACTAGCTGCAATTTTACTAATTAACTAAAAAGTTAATATTAACGAAACTAGATAATATTAATATTTGCGATAATAATAGTTCAAAGAAGTTTAAATATAATTTTTTTATATTTTTATCATATTTAGGGTTTACGTTATATTAAATTTGTTTTTTCAATTTATATTTCAGAATTTTTTGATATTTAATAAAGATTTCTTGCATCAGTAACTGAAATAAATGTGTATTTAACATATTTAAAGATGTAATAAATAATAAAGTGCAAATTCCTGTAAATACAGTCCTGCATTATTACTTCCTTCCTAATATGCAAGACAGGAAGTAAAAACTAGTCGCGAACGGTAGAAATAACCGCCACGTGTGCTCATACATGACATGTGACGCACCAAATACTCGGGTAACCCACCGAGGGAGTAAGAAAAGGGGAGCTCCAACGAAGAAGCAACGTCTACAAAGGGTATCCCTTGAGATCGAAAACCTTAAGTACGAAAACTAAAGCTTATTTATTCCGAAGCTATATTTAGTTTTCCTTTTTTCTGTAACTTAAAGAATATAGTTTCTAAGTAGATCAATTAGAAACTGTATTTATTTCCTCAAACTTTTTGTGTTCAAATAAAAACGAACAACAAAAGTAATTACTAACAAATAATCGATACAGATATACTAGGTATTAAGAACTTTATTTCTTAACTTGTCTCTTTAAAATAATTCCAAAATTTATGAAATAAAACTACTTCCGTAGAAAGAAATGAATAAATTATTACAAAAACAAATATTAAAAATGATTCGTTTTGAATAAAATTATGTTCGCTTTATTGAACGTCGATTTGAAAGGACATAAAACAAGGGTATAAAGCTCTCTGTAATATATGCAGAAAGCCAATATCCGAAAGTTGTGATTATTTTCAAATCGAATGAAAAATATTGTTTGAAGCTTATAACGAAAATTTGGTTGAAGTTTTGACGCTTAGCTGTTATGTTTTTTCGGTATCCAACAAGAAGTTTTATCCTCTCAGACAGACAGTTTGTGTTTTGTGTTATGTTGAGCTATTCTAGCTGTTTTTATAAAATTGCTTTTTGTGTACGAATATACGTCAAGCTACAATAAAAACTGTCTACATTTACATTTTATTATAAAATAATTATTTTCCAATTAATGAAATGTTCTTTTTACTATTTTGTGCTTTGTGTGGAATGAAAAAGAGAACTTTAATATATAAATTTATGCAAATTTAATTTTGTAGAAGGAGCTTTGATATTTTATATCTATAATTTTTATCATAGCTGCTCACTTTTTTCCAAAATTATTTGTTTATGCAAACATTAATTCATAAAGAATTATAAACGGAATATATTCAAAAGAAGACAAAATATAATTATCTGAAATGTAAAGAAATAAAAATAAAACACTTTTATTAAATAATCCAAGAAGAATCTTATAAAATGTAGAAATTTCTCAAGCCCATGTTAATATAATAGAAATAAAATTGCTGGCCGCATTTTCATATCTTTATCTATTATTGAAACATTAGCGAAAAATTTAATTTTCCAAAATCAGGGAAAATCGCATATATAATATTACTTTTTCTTCGGAGTTTGAATATTTTTGGACCAAAACAAATAAAATAATTAATAAATAAAGAGCCTGGTTTAATATTTAGTTTCTTCGTCAAAAAATTGACAAAAATTCCTTTTCTTTATCTCCAAAATCGATTAATTTTTAATGTCGAAAATTATGCATCAAAAGATAA
>NEEE01002388.1:802-13380 GCA_002278615.1 Pogonus chalceus
AAAAAAATAAAAATAATAAAATAAATTTATTTAAAACCAATATTTTTGGCCCTAAGGGTCTTTAACAAGTATAAAATAAACTTTGATTTGTTATTAACATAAAATATGATTAAAAATTATGTTTTTGGACCTACTAGAAAATCTGAAATTTGTCAAAATAAATAAAATATTAAATATTTAAGATAAACAGGTTTTAAATCGGTGTTTTTGGACCTAAAGGACAAAGAAAAATTTTTAAAAAACAAGATATTTAGTTTTACAAATAAAATTGATATTAAAACTGTTTTAGGACCTATTGGTACTATTAGAAATTCTTTTAAATTAGTAAAAAATAAAAATAATAAAATGAATATATTTAAAACTAGTATTTTTGGACCTAAGGGACTTTTATAACTATAAAATAAATTGAAATTTGTTGTGTACATAAAAGTATGATTAAAAATTATGTTTTTGGACCTACTGGTAAACCAAAAATTTATCAAAATAAATAAAATATTAAATATTTAAGACAAAAATATTTTAAATTGGTATTTTTGGACCTAAAGGACATAGAAAAATAATCAAAAAAACAATATTTAGTTTTACAAATCAAACTGATATTAAATCAGTGTTTTAGGGCCTAATGGATCTATAAAAAATTTGTCAAAATTAATAAAAAATTAAAAATACAAGACAAATATATTTTAAACTGTTATTTTTGGACCTAAGACATATTTGAAACTAAATAATAAACTTAGATTGCTTTTATACAAGATATCCCAAAAGGGTCGACGTTTTTCCGAAGTTTGGAAACCTCTGGAACATGTCAATTGCACAAGCTGACAACAAAACTAAACTTATTTACAAAAATCATATTAAGTACCTCTAGTTTTTCCACAAGCAAGTTGCTTTTTAATTCTTGACCACGGTACTGGATAAACCAACAACCAATCCTCGTCTTCGTTAAAAATAACCGCCTTTCTTTGTTTCTTCCTTTTTTTAACAACGGACGCACGTAACTCATAATCCAGCCTTTTTTTCTTCTTGGCCTTCTTCAGCTCAGTTATATTAATTACATAACAAAAAAATAAATCCAAGAAATCTTGGTTAACTTGTTTTATATAATTTATTACTTGAGTGTTGTCTTCAAATTTGATCCAAGCACATTTTGGGTCAGTTTCGACCCCGTAGGGGTCGAAAAAATGGACGTATTTTTTTCCGTGGTAAAGCACAAAGCAACAATTTGGAAATTGAATCAAAAGGAATTTATTTCGAAGCATTAACTTCTCTAAAGTTAGTTTTAATGATTTTGAAATTTGTTGATTATCGCTTTTGATCCTTCGGACTATTATATTAAAAATATATTTATCAAATAAAAGATTTGAAATGTTGCGTTTATCAGCCAAATTAAAATTATCAACGTAATCAAATAGCTGATATCCGGTTTTGATAATATAGTCGACGCGTTTGGTATCCCAGGTATTAATCGGGCGTCCGAATAGTCCAAGGATGGCGCATATCCCAATAAAATGGCAAGCTTTAATTTCACCATTGTTTTCTTCCCGATTTGATAAACCATGGCTTCCTTCGATGACTAAATATTTACCTTTTGGTTGATACCCGACTTTATTTTGTGAAACTGGTTTTGGTTTTTCTGATTTTTCTTTTTCGTTTTGCTTTTTTTCGGCTGCTATTGGATCGGATTCAAATTCTGGTTTTGGGGTTTCGGCTATTGGAGGGAGTTGTTTTTCCCGGCGGGGTTCCACCTCCGGAGGAGGTGGGAATACCATTTTGACAGTTACTAGACTTATGATAAACCTGTAACAAAAATTGAGTTTTTTCTGCTTGTGGGTTGGGTGGTTAATAGCGCAATTATTTTGAAAGTAAATAGCTGGACTATAGTCAAAATATTATATATCCAAAATTTTAGCTTAAAAGCAAATTCTTTGTAAAGGCCATTTTTGAACGTTTCATTCCTGACCCTTTTGGGATACTTTGTATCAAGTTTCAGTTTACGATATTTACTACCCTTGATGGACTATCGTATAGTGAATATATAATACAAAATGATTTTCAAAATAAATAATTTGAAAGATGTGTTCTTCACTTTACGATATTACTTCCTCTCCGAGGACCATCGTATAGTGAATATATAATACAAAATGATTTTCAAAATAAATAATTTGAAAGATGTGTTCTTCACTTTACGATATTACTTCCTCTCCGAGGACCATCGTATAGTGAATATATAATACAAAATGATTTTCAAAATAAATAATTTGAAAGATGTGTTCTTCACTTTACGATATTACTTCCTCTCCGAGGACCATCGTATAGTGAATATATAATACAAAATGATTTTCAAAATAAATAATTTGAAAGATGTGTTCTTCACTTTACGATATTACTTCCTCTCCGAGGACCATCGTATAGTGAATATATAATACAAAATGATTTTCAAAATAAATAATTTGAAAGATGTGTTCTTCACTTTACGATATTACTTCCTCTCCGAGGACCATCGTATAGTGAATATATAATACAAAATGATTTTCAAAATAAATAATTTGAAAGATGTGTTCTTCACTTTACGATATTACTTCCTCTCCGAGGACCATCGTATAGTGAATATATAATACAAAATGATTTTCAAAATAAATAATTTGAAAGATGTGTTCTTCACTTTACGATATTACTTCCTCTCCGAGGACCATCGTATAGTGAATATATAATACAAAATGATTTTCAAAATAAATAATTTGAAAGATGTGTTCTTCACTTTACGATATTACTTCCTCTCCGAGGACCATCGTATAGTGAATATATAATACAAAATGATTTTCAAAATAAATAATTTGAAAGATGTGTTCTTCACTTTACGATATTACTTCCTCTCCGAGGACCATCGTATAGTGAATATATAATACAAAATGATTTTCAAAATAAATAATTTGAAAGATGTGTTCTTCACTTTACGATATTACTTCCTCTCCGAGGACCATCGTATAGTGAATATATAATACAAAATGATTTTCAAAATAAATAATTTGAAAGATGTGTTCTTCACTTTACGATATTACTTCCTCTCCGAGGACCATCGTATAGTGAATATATAATACAAAATGATTTTCAAAATAAATAATTTGAAAGATGTGTTCTTCACTTTACGATATTACTTCCTCTCCGAGGACCATCGTATAGTGAATATATAATACAAAATGATTTTCAAAATAAATAATTTGAAAGATGTGTTCTTCACTTTACGATATTACTTCCTCTCCGAGGACCATCGTATAGTGAATATATAATACAAAATGATTTTCAAAATAAATAATTTGAAAGATGTGTTCTTCACTTTACGATATTACTTCCTCTCCGAGGACCATCGTATAGTGAATATATAATACAAAATGATTTTCAAAATAAATAATTTGAAAGATGTGTTCTTCACTTTACGATATTACTTCCTCTCCGAGGACCATCGTATAGTGAATATATAATACAAAATGATTTTCAAAATAAATAATTTGAAAGATGTGTTCTTCACTTTACGATATTACTTCCTCTCCGAGGACCATCGTATAGTGAATATATAATACAAAATGATTTTCAAAATAAATAATTTGAAAGATGTGTTCTTCACTTTACGATATTACTTCCTCTCCGAGGACCATCGTATAGTGAATATATAATACAAAATGATTTTCAAAATAAATAATTTGAAAGATGTGTTCTTCACTTTACGATATTACTTCCTCTCCGAGGACCATCGTATAGTGAATATATAATACAAAATGATTTTCAAAATAAATAATTTGAAAGATGTGTTCTTCACTTTACGATATTACTTCCTCTCCGAGGACCATCGTATAGTGAATATATAATACAAAATGATTTTCAAAATAAATAATTTGAAAGATGTGTTCTTCACTTTACGATATTACTTCCTCTCCGAGGACCATCGTATAGTGAATATATAATACAAAATGATTTTCAAAATAAATAATTTGAAAGATGTGTTCTTCACTTTACGATATTACTTCCTCTCCGAGGACCATCGTATAGTGAATATATAATACAAAATGATTTTCAAAATAAATAATTTGAAAGATGTGTTCTTCACTTTACGATATTACTTCCTCTCCGAGGACCATCGTATAGTGAATATATAATACAAAATGATTTTCAAAATAAATAATTTGAAAGATGTGTTCTTCACTTTACGATATTACTTCCTCTCCGAGGACCATCGTATAGTGAATATATAATACAAAATGATTTTCAAAATAAATAATTTGAAAGATGTGTTCTTCACTTTACGATATTACTTCCTCTCCGAGGACCATCGTATAGTGAATATATAATACAAAATGATTTTCAAAATAAATAATTTGAAAGATGTGTTCTTCACTTTACGATATTACTTCCTCTCCGAGGACCATCGTATAGTGAATATATAATACAAAATGATTTTCAAAATAAATAATTTGAAAGATGTGTTCTTCACTTTACGATATTACTTCCTCTCCGAGGACCATCGTATAGTGAATATATAATACAAAATGATTTTCAAAATAAATAATTTGAAAGATGTGTTCTTCACTTTACGATATTACTTCCTCTCCGAGGACCATCGTATAGTGAATATATAATACAAAATGATTTTCAAAATAAATAATTTGAAAGATGTGTTCTTCACTTTACGATATTACTTCCTCTCCGAGGACCATCGTATAGTGAATATATAATACAAAATGATTTTCAAAATAAATAATTTGAAAGATGTGTTCTTCACTTTACGATATTACTTCCTCTCCGAGGACCATCGTATAGTGAATATATAATACAAAATGATTTTCAAAATAAATAATTTGAAAGATGTGTTCTTCACTTTACGATATTACTTCCTCTCCGAGGACCATCGTATAGTGAATATATAATACAAAATGATTTTCAAAATAAATAATTTGAAAGATGTGTTCTTCACTTTACGATATTACTTCCTCTCCGAGGACCATCGTATAGTGAATATATAATACAAAATGATTTTCAAAATAAATAATTTGAAAGATGTGTTCTTCACTTTACGATATTACTTCCTCTCCGAGGACCATCGTATAGTGAATATATAATACAAAATGATTTTCAAAATAAATAATTTGAAAGATGTGTTCTTCACTTTACGATATTACTTCCTCTCCGAGGACCATCGTATAGTGAATATATAATACAAAATGATTTTCAAAATAAATAATTTGAAAGATGTGTTCTTCACTTTACGATATTACTTCCTCTCCGAGGACCATCGTATAGTGAATATATAATACAAAATGATTTTCAAAATAAATAATTTGAAAGATGTGTTCTTCACTTTACGATATTACTTCCTCTCCGAGGACCATCGTATAGTGAATATATAATACAAAATGATTTTCAAAATAAATAATTTGAAAGATGTGTTCTTCACTTTACGATATTACTTCCTCTCCGAGGACCATCGTATAGTGAATATATAATACAAAATGATTTTCAAAATAAATAATTTGAAAGATGTGTTCTTCACTTTACGATATTACTTCCTCTCCGAGGACCATCGTATAGTGAATATATAATACAAAATGATTTTCAAAATAAATAATTTGAAAGATGTGTTCTTCACTTTACGATATTACTTCCTCTCCGAGGACCATCGTATAGTGAATATATAATACAAAATGATTTTCAAAATAAATAATTTGAAAGATGTGTTCTTCACTTTACGATATTACTTCCTCTCCGAGGACCATCGTATAGTGAATATATAATACAAAATGATTTTCAAAATAAATAATTTGAAAGATGTGTTCTTCACTTTACGATATTACTTCCTCTCCGAGGACAATCGTATTGTGAATATATCTTATAATGAGATTCAAATTTTGACTGTATTTATTTCTTTATTTATTCGAAAGATATGAAGTTTCACTTTACGATTTTATCTCTTCTGTAAGGACCATCGTATTGTGAATATATTAAAAAGCATATGAAGCTTTGCTTTACGATATTAACTATCGTTTTGTGAATATATACTACAAAATTTTAGTTACAGCTTTATTTTACTCGCCATAAAAATATGAAGCTTCACTTTACGATATTAACTCCTCTTCGAAGATAATCGTATTGTGAATATATTAAAGAAAGATATGAAGCTTCGCTTTACGATAATATCCATCGTATTGTGAATATATAATTAAAATTTTATTTCTAATATAAATGGTTAAATTTTGACTGTAATTTTATATTTTATTTATTAGAAAGGTATGAAGCTTCGCTTTACGATATTAACTCCTCTCCGAGGACAATCGTATTGTGAATCTAATTAAAAAATATATAAGGTATCCCAAAAAGGTCAGGGTATTTTCAAAGTTTGGAAACCTCTGGAACATTTCAATCACAAAATTGAATCGTTCAAGATGGTCTGTTAGTTCTTTATAATTTTTTAAAACGTTTAATTCTTGACCCTTTTAGGACACCCTGTATTTGCAAAAAACAGAGGCGCAAAAATCGTCAAAAATAGGTTAACTATAGTCCTAATACTTTTGTCCAAAAAAATTCAAATTTTCAGCGTAATAGCGCAATTATCTCAAAAGATATTTTCAAAAAACAGAAACTCAAAAAATTTCAAAAATAATTGGACTATTATCTAAATATTTTAGCCCAAAAATGACCAATTATTTTTACAAAAATATAAAATAAAAAATTTCAGATTAATAACGCTATTATTTTTTAAAAAACAAGCGCAAAAAGTTGATTATATATAGCCAATTTTGGCAATTATTTGCCAAAAAAATAAAACGCGTAATGGAACAAAAAATAGCTGGATTATAGTCTTAGTTTGTCTCCAAAAATGGTCTTTTATCAAAAGGAAATATAATAAACTATATATATGCAAAATTTTATTTCAATAACGCAGTTATTTCTCAAGATATTTGCAAAAAAAAAACATTCCTAAGTAAAAATAAGTCCAATCTTAAATAATATTTACCTTGTCGCTTTAGTTGGCTCAATATGTTCCCTTCTTTTCTTATTATACAAAATCCGATGCACCAAAGCATACAAAGTCTTAAACCTCGTCAGACAAGCAACCCCAACATTATCAGGCCCCTCCCCTAACCCCACCAAATTACACCCAAACCCATCAAACAAATAATACAAACTTCTTTTATAAAAAACAGCGCAAGAATAATCATACATGACAATAATAGCAGATTGATTGGTCTTAAAAACAAATTTTTCCAAACATTTTTCTAAAATCGCTTGAGACAAAAGACTATCGTAGAGAAAATCAATTGAAACGTGATAATCATGGCGGCCGAGAGTTATTTTTGGTATAATAATATTTGGAGCATCTGAAAACTTACAACCAACAGTGGAATACAAAGTCAATCCTAAATTTAAAACACTATCTATAACTTCGGGATTCCAAGTCGATAAAGAATACTTTTTCTCCATAACAATTGCTGCAATTGATATAAAAGGCGTTGCTTGTTCATAATTTTGATCAAAACGCGCCAAGTTTGTTGATCCGTAAATTATAGCGCTTCCGTCTGGTAATTGAATAAAATTTGATGATTTTAATAACTCTTTTGATTGTCGAATATCATCGACTATGATAGGTATTCGTTCTTGTTGTTTAACGTGCCGTTTTTTGGCGGGTTTTGGTGGACGGTTTGGTTGCAGGACAACTTTTGGCATTACTGCTAGACCGTAAAGTTCCGTGTTCATTTTTGCGTCAGTTTTGTCGATAAAGCCTATATCACGGCCTTTTTGAATCATTTCGTCTTGTACCTGGATTGTAGGATTAATATTAGTGGGTTACTTGATGTTTAAACCCTACCAAAGTATTTCACCCTTTTAGACAAATAAATTTCAATATAAAACCCTTAAAACACTTTAATTTTGTTTTATTATTCGATTAGTGGTTTTCTCACAAGCAAAATAAAAGAATTTAAAGGTTTACCTGACATTTAAACCCCTTCAAAAATACCCAAATTTTACTATTTAAACTTTGAAACATTTAAATTTTGTGAATTTTATATAAGTTAAATTGTAAAATTACAGTTAAAGTTTTATTTAACAAATTGTCATATTGAATGATTTTAATTTTCTATTAAAAGTTTACTTGACATTTAAACCCGTTCAGATGAATACAGATAAGTACATTTAAGCTTCAAAATATTTAAATTTTGACTTTTTTAATAATAAAGATTTTATTTTAGACTTGAATCGTAAAATTGATATTAAAGGTTTACTTGATATTCAAACCCTTTCAGAAAAATCTAGATTTTAACATTTAACTTTCAAGAAATAAAAAATTTGTCTTATTAAGTAATAAAGGTTTCTTTGCAAGCAGGTTTATTTTGAACTTGATTCGTAGTATTGATATTAAAAGTATACTTGACATATCAACCCTTACAGAAAAATTTTAATTTTTATATATAACCTTTAAAATATTTAAATTATGTCATGTTAAATTATATGAATTTTCTTTGTAAGTTGAAATTACATTGAAGGTTTACTTGATATTTAAACCCGTTCAGATAAATGCAAATTTGTACATTTAAGCTACAAAAAATTTAAATTTTGTCTTATTAAACAATAATGTTTTTATGCAAGCAGTATTATTTTAAACTTGAATCGTAGAATTGATATTAAAGGTTAACCTTACATTTAAACTCTTTGAGAGGAACCCAAATGTTAATATTTATTCTTTAAAAAAATTAAATTTTGTCTTATAAATTTATGAAGTTTACTATGCAACCAGTTTTATTTTGAACTTGAATCGTAGAACTAATTTTAAAGGTTAACTTGACATTTTAACCCTTACAGTGAAACCTAGATTTTTTTACACTTAACCTTCAAAAAATGAAAAGTTTGTCTTATTAAACAATAAAGGTTTCTATGCAAGCAGTTTTAGTTTTAACTTAGATCCTAGAATTGATGTAAAATGATATCGTGACATTTAAACCCTTACAGTGAAACCCAGATTTTTAACATTTAATTTTTAAAAAATTAAAGTTTTGTCTTATAAGACAATAAAGGTTTCTATGCAGCAGTATTATTTTAAACTTGAATCGTAGAATTAATATTAAAGGTTTACTTGACATTTAAACCCACACAGAAAATTCTAAATTTTTACAAATAACCTTTAAAATATTTAAATTTTGTCATTTTTAAACGATTTGAATTTTTTTATACAAACTGATTCGTAGAATTCAAGTTAAAAGTTTACCTGACATTTAAATCTTTCCAGAAAAACATAAATTTTTACATTTAAATTTTGTTTTAATACACAATAAGGGTTTATATGCAAACAGTTTTATTTTAAACTAAAATCGTAGATTTGATATTAAAGGTTTACTTTATATTTAAACCCTTACAGAAAAACATATTTTCTTATATGTATATAATCTTCAAAACATCTAAAGTTTTCTATGCAAGCTGAATTGTAAAATTGAAATAAAAAGTTAACTTAACATTTAAACCCTACCAACGAAACATTTTTTAACGTTTAAATTCTGTTCATTTAAGTGAATTTTAGGGCATATATTAAGCAAACGGAAATAAATAAATCGTTTACTCAACAAATCAACCCTTAACTTAGAATAATATAAATGCACTAGATATATAAACCTTTCCAATGGCACATACCTGCATTAAAGACGGATCAGTATCTTTATCATAACCTTCCAACAACTTTAAATAATCCAACTCGT
Source organism: Pogonus chalceus (assembly GCA_002278615.1). Classification (NCBI taxonomy): domain Eukaryota; kingdom Metazoa; phylum Arthropoda; class Insecta; order Coleoptera; family Carabidae; genus Pogonus; species Pogonus chalceus. Next base: position 10,537 of record NEEE01002388.1, read on the forward strand.
TGTCTTCACCTTCCTGAGCATCAACAATAACAGATTCCTGTCTATACAACTCTTCAATCAACTTAAACTCAAAGCTATCTTCCCGATTTGGTCCAGGTTGATCTTTCTCAATCTGGGTATCAGATAAACTTGCTGAATCTAAATCGACTAACTTCTCTATAGGAGCTTCAATGACTTTTACAATAGCTTCTGGCCGACAACTTTCAATAACAGGGACGTATTTTTGTTCTAAAGACCCAACAAAAGACCCGATTTCTAAAATTGATGCCTCCAAGGGCTGATCTGGGTCAGTTTTCCGGATAGCATACTCTGTCCGATCAATTGTTATATTTGCTGGTACATAACCTTTCTTATCTTTCAGATTAATACTTTCAAAGATACTTTCTTCTGAATCATTTCCTGCTGCAGGATATTTCTCATACTCTGGGTCCCGATTTATTTTAATAGTCTTTAAAATATGTATTTTAAAAATATATATTTTATCCGGAAAATTTTGAAGTACTGTTGCAACAAGTCCGTCTAAATTTTTGTACATAATTACACAAGCTGTGCCATTTTTTATTTTAAGCCCTTCGTTATCTCGACTATAGGGATCAAATAAATAATATACATCACGATCTTTCCAGACCGCGATCACGTACTTATCAATTTCGATTAATCCTGCCCTGTTTACATAAAAAAAATTTCGAATTAATTCATCAAATAAGCAAAAACTTTTTTGGAACATTAAGCCAGCGAATTGGTTTGCGTATATTACTATTTCGAACATTAATGGTCCGATTGTGAAAAATGCTGGAAGGTTTTCCAGTTTTAAGTCAGCTTCGGGTGTGTCTTTAAGGCATTCGATGTAAAATTGGTTTGCTACCCGTATGATTTTATCTATAATGCGTCGATGCCATGCGCAAGCTGGGGTTACGCGATTGTACACCAAACCAATGGTTGCTGCCGCAAAACCTTGTTTATTTTTTAATTCCCCGAAGCATTCATCACTTATACTTATTGTTCCATTGATTATTGCTTTATATGGGTTTAATAATTTATATAAGCTTTCTTCCCGAAACTCTGCATCGATTTCGTCGCCATTGTTTTTCTCATCTGATGTAACTTTTTTAATGGAAATTTTTGAAATAATAAACGGCCAATTTTCGATGTTACTTCGATTTAAAAGCATGCTTGCGACGGCAGGGATATCATATAAATTAGCTAAAATGCTATGGCCGTTTGGGCTACTGTATAATTCTTCAGTTCTTGGTTCAGGATCAAATACGTAATAATGTTTATGTTTCCAAATTAAAATGTTTACATTATAAGTTTGGAAAATACCTGATTTATTTCTATCGAAAAATAAAATTAGTCCTTTAACTAAATTAAAGACTTTTGGGTCTTCTGATCTAGTGAAACCTGAATTAAAACAAATTTCATTAAATATTGGGATGAATAGTTTGGAAAACAAAAAACCTGAAATATCTGGTTCGTCGATTTTGTATTTTATTTGTTTATCTGCAAAATCTACTGTATCTAACAGGTCTTCAGGGTTCAGGTTTCGGGTTATTTCGTGGAAATGCATTTCGTCGGAGCTTTTCAGGTACAGTTTGTCACCTAGGTCTAGAACCTGAAATTTGGGATAGACATATTTGTTGTATTTTGGGATTTTTTATTGTAATATAAAAAAAACTACTATACGATAATTTAGATAATTTAATATCCTGTGGAATTGATGGTCCTTTCCAAGGCTGTCTAGATATATACATATATTTTATTGTATTTTTAAAATTTATCGATTTAAGTATAAAATTTTTATATTTTTGATAAAATTTGAAAAATTGAGAAGTAATGGTCCTTTCCAACGCTATTTTGATATATTTTATAGAAAAAATACATGTGTTTTTGTAGAAAACTTGGAACAAAAAAAAGATTTTTATTGGGATTTTTGGTCTTTTCGAATGCTGTATTGATATATTTGCTTATTTTATTAATTTAAATACAAAAATTAAAAATCAACTAACAGAAAAAATACATTTTCTTTTGTAAAAGATTCGAAACATAAGAAATATTTTTATTAGGATAAATGGTCCTTTCCAAGGCTGTCTAGATATACATTTTTATTCTAATATTTCCTCCCAATTACAGTACAAAACTTAAGAATCATTTAAAAATAAATTTATTGTATTTTGCAAAAAATTTAAATCATGAGATGTTAAATCAAAATAAAAATTGGTATTTATCAAAAGATTCGAAACAAGTAAAGAAGTTTTTCTGGAATTAATGATCCTTTCCAAGGCTGTCTAGATAAACATTTTGTTAAATTTATGTTTCCATCGATTCAAGAGCAAAACTTGAAAACCAACTAAAAGTCAAAAATATTTTTTGTTAAAGACTTGAAATTAGTATGATATTTTTTTGGGATTATTGGTCTTTTCCGACGCTGTCTAGATATTTATTCTATTATTTTTATAAAATCGCTGATGAGATACCAAAAAATTGATATTTAACAAAAGACTCGAAACAAATGAGCTGTTTTTTGGGATTGATGGTCTTTTCGAAAGCTGCCTAGATATACATTTTGCTATATTTTATATTTCTTATTGATTATAGTACAAAACTGCACTTCACAGAAGTCCTAAGATAAGTTATTTGGTCGGTTCAAGAGTTCTCAGGGTTCATCTTGTTAATGTTTTGACATCTTATCTTGTAAAGAATTTTGCGCTCCACCTGATAGTGTAATTTGTTTTTTGCTATGTTATTCTATTTTGTGACTTTTGTGAGCTTAATTCAACATGTCTAAGGAACTTTATATTTGGACAATCCGCTGCCGAGATAGCTCCCGAAACTAATCAAATGTGG
>NEEE01002392.1:0-14935 GCA_002278615.1 Pogonus chalceus
AATATGTAATGAAATTTAATAATATAAAAGATCCGTTCAAGATCCGCAAAAAACTAACGGATACAGATACGGATACAGAACTTTCTTTTTCCTCGGATAACCGCGGATACGGATACGGATATCCGGCACATCACTAGTGTTATGTGCATAGGTGGGAATGGAGGTGGCTTGTAAATGTTGTTTTTTTAGGATATTGGATGGAACTTTCGATTAGGAAAATAAGATCGTCGTTTTTTACTGAACAATATGTTTTTATTATAGTTTTATTTTGAATATTTTTTATTAATAGAGTTAGTATATTTAACTGGCAAACCGTTATTATTTCTTCTAATAATGTTAAAGAAAAGTTAATTTCTTGTCTTACTTGAATAAATTCGTTTGTCATTTTTTGAGTTTTTATTATATTGATTTCGTTTAAAATTTTGCCCAGAGATTTTTCAAGATTGGTTAGTTTTTTATTTAAAATGAAATTATTTTCATAAACAGTTTTTGTTTATTATTGAATTGTTTAGTAATATTTTTATTGATTGTTACTATATCATTTACTTTATTTGTTAATTTATATTCGTTTTTATTGATATTTTCTATTATCTGATCGTATCTTTCTTGATCTGACGAGTCTAGGTTTCCTGTTATATTTTTAATAATTGTGCCAAGTTCGTTTATCAATCCACGTTTGGATCTCTTAATATTGATGAATTGTAGTTTTTCTTNTTTATCAATCCACGCTTGGATCTACTTATATTTATAAATTGTTATTTTTCTTTTACATGAGTCAATATATTATTTAAGGTATTACTAAGATTTATTATATGATTTTCAAATCAATAGTTATCTAAAGTTTTTTTAAGAGTATTGATATTTTTTTCCAAAAGATAAGATTGTTGATAGATGTTTGTTACAGATATTTGAAATGAGAGTATATGGGTAATCGTTTGTATGTAAGCCGTTTCCAAATCCATTATGTTAAGTCCGGTATTTTTATCATCTTGGATTATTTGTGATCTTCCGAAGGGAATTAATCTGCCATAAGTCGGAGAGTTTTAATATTTGATAGTTAATGTGTTTTATTTTGATCGTCAATAATTTGTCCTCTTTTGTGTTTTCTTGTTGTTACATTAAGAGTTTTAAATTTTTAGTTTTTTATTTTTCCGAAATTACTTTTGTTTATTTTTACAAAACCTTTTGGGGTATATCATATTGTTTTTTATTTTTTTCTCATAATTTAAATTAGCTTTTTTTGATATTAAATTTTACTTGATCGTTGATGCTATTTAATACTTCTATGTGTTTTTGTAAATATTCGTCGGTTTGCATTTCTTCTGGTCGATAATTTAATACTGATGATTGTCCAAATATAATTTCAAAAGGTGTTCTAATTGTTATTGAGTGAATGCTATGAGTATAAGGTATCATGGCGTAGCTTAAATCTTTCTTTTAATTTTAATGTTTTTATTGTTGGACTTTGATTAATTATCCTTTTTTGTTTTGCCATAGAAGAGTGCAATCTTTCTAGTATTCTGTTACTGTTGGGTTTATCCACAGAAATATAGTGAATGTTAATTTTTCTTAGTTTTAAATAATTTTGAATTTATTGTTAAATTCTAATCAATTACCAAATACGAGTTCTTTTGGTATTGGAAAATGATTTAAATATTTTGTTCATTTAATTAATATTGTTATCTCAATTTTGTCTTTTTTGAAATAAGCTACAACAAATTTTGAAAAGGAATGTAATAAAGTGATTATTATTATATTTTCTATTGATAAAATGTCTACGTGTATTTTTTTAAAGGGTACTTCGCCTGCTGGTGTTCGAATATTTGGAGTTTGTATTAGGTTCCTTTCGTATTCCGTGGATAATCACATTACACATTTATTTATATGAATTTGGATATCTTTGATCATGTTTGGCCAGTAAAAGATTTGTCTTAATTTATTGTATGTTTCCGTGATACTTCTATGATTTGTTTTTTCTTCGTGATAGTCTTTTATTGTTGTTTTTGCTTATTTTGAATATCCGTATTCATTGTTTTACATGCGATTAATTTATAACTATTTGAATTAAAATAACTTTACTTTGGATTTCATTTGCTGATAATTGGTTGATTAGATTTATTATTTCGTCAGTTTGATTAATAAATATAGTTAAAGTTTTAGGATTGCCATTATAGTTTGGTATAGTTTTAATTAAGTTATTTATAATTTGGAAATTATTTGATGATTCTGTAATATTTATTTTAGGCATTTTTCAAATAAATTTTTGTTTTATAATTTGCATTAAATTTGTCTCGGAGTGATTTTAACAATTTTTTTTTATTTTGTCAGCGAATTTATCTCGTAATGATTTTAAAAAACAATTAAAATTTAGACTAACAATATTAAGAAGAACTTTTGGTATTAGAATTTTCTTCTCTTCCGGTTTTCGTTCGGTGAGCTTTTAAAAAATTTGGTTGTACAGGTCAGCTTTCTGTTGATGAAGATGACTCTGTTACCTCTGCTTTGGTTTGAAGTAGATGATGCGCTAACTACTGCGACAGCTTCTATCGTTTTCGTGTGGTTGAGCGCCTTTAGATATCGACAATATCGCAATAGCTTTGCTGGCACTGATAAATACGTTGTTATTTCAAAAAATGTCTTTTCGATTTATTTTTAGTCGCAAATTAATAGTAGAAACTAATTATAAGAATTTTTTACCGAATTTAAATTCTTTAAATTTTTTCGAAACACTAATATTTCACGATCCCACCGATTGCGCCAATTATGTTTTTGAGGTGAGTTACGCTGTTTTTTAAAAGTATATTTTTATTGTACAGGCTTTAGGTGTTATCTTTGGAATGGTACATTTTTAATGAAATATTTTATTTATACCAAAGTTACATATAGAGTCTATGGATAATAGGCGAAAACATATTAGTCATTGAATGGGGCGAAGTATTTATATAATTCGTATTTCAGAGTTATTACTTTATTTAATGAAGTAATGTATCCATAATAAGCAACCATTATTTTACAAAAATAAATTTTTCATTTCGTACACTGCTAGACTTTAGTAATAATGTGATAATATTTTCATTCTAATGCTTTATGATACAGAATATTTTTTGTTTGACTACGTGGTGCGTAAATAAATAAAGTTGACGGTATTCCAACGCGGGAGTAGGCAACATACAACTGTTCAAGAGAGAAGAATGGGCTTTCAAGAATAAAGTCGCAAACACTCAACGACTGACCCTGGGATTTATTTATGGTCACAGCGAAAGCAAGCCGCACTGTAAATTGCAGTCGTTTAAATTCAAATGGTACGTCAGTTGGTACCATTGGCATGCAGGATAGCAACACTTTTTCTTTATATTTTCCCTTTAGAATGGTTGCTTTCGATCCCATTGTTCAGCAATATTTTCACTGCTAGCCGTGTTCCGTTCCAAAGACGCGGTTGATTTATATTTCACAATATTATGGCCATCGAGCCTACTTTTAATTAAAGATAATGAGGCGGCTTTCATGGCAAATCCAGTGAGTTCAAAAATTCTGGTGGATAGTTGATTAGTTGTGCAATCAACTGATTTGTATGTCCTTAATTCACCGGTAATTTCAGTTTGAATTTTGAAATATATTTCATTTATATCCGTGTTTTTGGCAGCTAATATAGCTTTTCGCTGAACCAGAAATGATCTCTGTAATTTTAAGCAAAGTATGGGAACACCTTTTTTATGAGCTCGGTTTTAGATTTAACAGAAAAAAATTGACAGAAAATGTAATGCAGCCAGCCAGAACGTCTACAAGGTTTTTGCCATTACCAATGTCAATAAGTTATTTTGAAAATATATCTCCAGATCGATCATTTTGCAATTCGACACGCATATTCTTGCTTGCCTAAATTTAGTTTATTACCTTTTTCCACAAAATGGAGGATTTGAAACATGCATTGAGTTCATTCGCTGGCGTGGACAGTGGTATCACTGATAATGTTTGACAAAATATGCCGAGGATTTTCAATGCATATTGCTGGAAGAATTGTGATCCAACCGATATTTTGCATTAATCGCATCTCGAAATTGATTGTACTTTTCAGAACGGGGTTTGGTTTGCTTCAACCTGATGAATGTCAATCGCTTTTTTCTATTTTGATATACATATCAACAGCATATTGATGAAATAATCGCCGACATTTTAAAATTTGATTGTATACATTTTCACGAACCATTATATAATTGTAAACAAAGTAATACATATAATACATACTTGATACAAAATCTCCATTGCTAAACCAAATTTCTAATTACCTGTATCGCGATTCATCATCTTGATTGAGAAATGATAGCCATCTTCATCTTTCCAAAATAAGATTGGATATTGTGACGTAATATATAAACAGTATGTTTTCAAACACAAGCTGTAACTGATCATTTCAGCGATGTAAATATAAATCACGGATTTTTGCATATTGTCCTACAGGAGTTTTATCGGCTCTGATAACAATTTTATGATTATCAGATGGCATGTGATCCATTGCAGTTTTAAACAATGAAATCAACTGATTGTGTAGAAGAAACAAAAGTTGTAACTTATTGATGAAAATGATCAAGTTTCAGACAAAAATTAAACACAAATTGATGATGAAAATAACTTTATTGTAGAACGACGTTTCGACCCATGTGTGGGTTCTTTTTAAGTTTACTGTGAAGTTAAAATGGAGTGTGTGATAAATGTATAATATTTAAAATTTAAAAAATTATCAGAACAATATAAATTTTCATTTTCATTAATAAATTCAAATAATCCGACGTTAAATTCATACTTAAAGTTTGAAACTGATCTACAATAGACCTCACTGAATTGTCATCTGTGCATTACAATCCAGTTTTTTTTTTGTATTTCAATGGTTTACAACGTGGGCAAACGAAGTTCATTAATCCAATAGCAACGCGTTGGTAGGAACTGTAATCAGAAACATCGTAACTAAAAGCCGCTCGTGACACACTGAATACAGTTTGAAAATGACGCATTGCACGTAATTGTAATATCCTAATTCTTTCAATTTCATTTCGCTGTTTACGTTACTTTGCTGTCTGATTAGATTGCAAAATAGCTTGTTTTGCTGCGCCCGCGTATGCAAGCGGCATGGACCTAAATGAAAACACACTGAACAAATAAAAACACAATTGGTTTTCGAGACAAGCGAAAATTTATAAACAATTAAGAATATGCCACGCAAACCCTTTTTTCTTCGAAATTTATTTTAGGCAAGCATAGAATAATATCCATACAGCCTAATCAACTTAAAGATTTACCAAAGATACTCCTAACGCGCCTTTGTTTTGTTTTTATTGACGCCAAATGTTTTTAATTGACTCTGTTGTTTGTATGGGAAAAGAAAAGTGTTGTTTTCACTATTTTCCTCGCAATTTTCTCGGTAGTGGCTGCGCAAGATCTAAACTTAATGTGGGCAAGGTACATTTTGCGAGGCTCTCTGATGGTACAAAAAGAAGGGAATATAAAATAAAACAATCTCTTAAAATTAAACAGTTTTTTATTTATTAAGAAATAAATCAAAATTTTTACTTATACTTGGTTGGAACATTCAACAAAAATGAAAAAAATAAAGAAAAAATTAAAGAAACAGAAATTTTCTACTTTTGGTTTTACTGAACTCCTTAATGATTGGTTCGTAATTTATTTTAGATGCTATATCTTCTTCCATAGATAAAACTGCCAAAGCTGAAATTCTTTCTTAAACCACAGTATTTTTTAAATAATTTTTAATTTGTTTTAATTTTGAAAAACTTTCAGTGGAACCAGTACTTACAGGTTTTGTTAACGAAATTCTTATGACAATGTAAACATTTGGGGAAATTTCTTTCAAATCGTTCTCTATGATACATTCGAGCAGATGTTTCACGTCTTTAATAGAATTGGGTAAATTTCATAAGGTTGGAAGTCACTGCTCTCACCTACTTGAAGGACTGTGTGTAAATCCTGACATTTTTTCAGTATTTGTTCTTTAGGCTTTTTTTTTTAATTTTTTGTAAGTTATAGAAAACCATAAATTAAAAATGTTGATTTAAAGACATCTCGAATCATGGTATTAAAAAAATCTGTTTCATACCGGCTTTTAGCAGACTTTATAGGTTAATCGCTGCTTTCATAATCAAACATTCTTTTTTTTTGTAAACTATTTTATTTTTAAAATCTTTTGGCAAAACATAACTGCTTTTCTTAATAAACTGACGTGCGTTAGACGAGCATTTTTCGAATACAGTTTGTCGATATTTTTTGTTCCAGTCACAAAATGTACGCAAATGTTCAATGGTATTGACACGCGGTAATAACTCATTCCATATATGTAGGATATGATAAATTTAAAACTGAATATATCGTTTAAAACGGAATCGGAATCATTGAGTATGTCCGATTATTCCGTTTGGTGTTACAAGTTTTCTGTGCATTCAATAACATCATCAAATTGCAATAATACGGCCTTTACCGCCTGGATTCTGTTTTCCCTCCTTGTGTCTAATAAAGGCTTCATAGTAAGCTTTAATTTATTTTTTTCCAGCGTTTGCGGGAACTTGAAAAGAGCAAAAAAAATGTACTGAATAAAGCAAAAAAAATGTTTTTTCTGCCACCAACGAATTAACTGTGTTTACCAACAACAGATTACAGCTATGACAGCCGCAAGGTTTGAAAAATGCCCTTGAATTTATTTTTAATATTCGAGATTTAACTCTTCTATTTATGCCTGCCATATTTGCACCATTGTCGTATCTTTGGCCGCGACAGTTCTGAATATCTTAGTCAGTTTTTTTCTAACTCTCCCAGTATTGCATTAGTCAAATATTCTCCAGTTGTCTCAGTGACAACAATACATCCGATAAATTTTTCTTCTATAGTTCCAGTTGAGGTATCACAATATCTTAATTTAACCAATATTTGGTCAACTCTACTACAGTCTCTAGTACAGGCGTGTAAAAAAGAATAACATTTTGCCCCTTTTATCTTCCCAATTACTTCACTGGTAAGTGTGTTTGACATCAATGTGATCAATTTATTTTGAAAATCGTGGCTTAGATAATGGTGTGCAAGTTGTTTATAATTAATGCGATTTATGTGTTCCTGTTACGTAGGATCAAACTTAGATATCAATTTAAATAATTCTATGAAGTTACCAGAATTCTTAGTGTTTTTGTCTGTTTTGATAGATTCTTTGTAACCTCTTAATGCCAGATTATGAAAGGCTAAGAAATCAATTATATCAATTATACTCTCAAACAAATTTTTTCAATGTGTTTGAGATTCAAGAATTCGCCTTTCGCTTTCTTAGTCTAATGGTTTTCAGTGCTTCATTCCCCTCTCTAATTTTATCCATTGCAACATTTAGGCTATATATTCTTTAGTATTCTTATGCCGGTATAAAATATCACTCAGGTGTTTCCAATCACAACATTCTTCCTGTGTCATTTGAGTCCGTGAATTGCTAAAAAGTCGGCATAGAAAACAGAAAACTACATTTTTGGAACTTGAATTAACCAACCAGCGACGACGTTGAGTTTCACCATTATTTTGTTTTCTTGAGATATGAAAATTTGAAAAGTATCTTTGATCATCATCTTGAGGATAATATTTATTACTGTTATTTAACTGCCGTGTGGGATCGCTTTGAACCAAATCATGACGCTGAGGATCCGTCATGGGAAACGTCCATAATCCCGAATTAAAAGTGGCAAATGCTTGTTTCATAACCTCACTGGCATCTCAGTGAACAGGCGGAGAACTTATTTCAATCTTTTCTTCTTGATTGTGACTTATATTACTCAAAGTGAACACAGAAATTTCACCGTCGGATTTTGATTGGCAAGCTTTTTCTGTTTCCGAATTTCGTCGTTCTGTATCAATAGTCGCTGCATCTGGAGTAATTTCCAAATTCTTGGATACAGATACATGTTGTTGAGTATTCGAAGCAACCGATTCGTTTAATTCTGTACCACCAGATTCAGTTCAATGGAGAAATTTCATCATACCTGAACTTAAAATCTGGGTTGATACAGTTCTTTCTGCTTTTTTTTTTTTTTTTGCTGGATCAGATTCCTATTTTTTCCCTTTATCTCTATCTGTTCTAGTGCTTTAGTCTGACATAATTGATGAATTATGAAGAATGCGGTAATGTTGTATGCGTAACTTGTGAGTAAACAAACCAAACAAAAATAATAAAAACATTTGTAGGTAGGTACTTGTTTTTTTCCTTAGGTATACCTAACATATCAAAAGTGGACTAATTCGTTCGAATAAAAATTGTACGAATATAATTTTTATTACGTACCTACTTTGTAGCTACTTTTATATTTCACTAACGTTGTACGTATAATACAATATACAGTAAAAACTTGATTATCCGGCCCTCAGTTATACGGATTCGCGATTATTCAGACTATCAACCGCGAACAACTATATACCAACAAGTCAAATTTATGCAAGCATAAACACGTTTGAACTGGCATTACCCCGTCCGCGCCCCGTGGGATCGCTGCGCCACGCATTTCGTTATTGTTTTAGTTAGTTAGCAATTGTTTAAAGAAAAAACGCGCTTTTCTTCATGCATTCGATTATTCAGATTTTCGATTATCCGAATTTCTATGGAAAACAATTAGTCCGGTAAATCGAATTTCTACTGTAATACTTTATACGCATCAAGAAAAATTTAAAAAAGATGGCGAATTCTGGCGCAACAAATAGAAAATATAAAACAAATAATAAATTTTTAGTCATGTAATGATTTGTTAAGAAAACTATAAAAACATGAGTGTAAATATAATTAATATTTCTTACCTTATTCTTGACAAATGAACACAGGTACCATTGTGTTTCTTCACGATACAAACCGAATTTCTAATTGTTAAACACGTGTTATAGTTTTTAAAATATGTAACACTATTATTTCTTCTATTATTTAAATTAAAGGAATATGAAGCGAGACTGCGTCAGCATGCGATAGGTATTTTGATTGGAGATGAGATTTTTTAATTAATTAATTTTATAATAAAATATAAGTAGTTTATCAGAAAGTTTCATTTAAATTAATTTTTTTGTGCCGAAGAGTGGAATATCTTTAAGTTGAGAATTCATTCTAATGTATTTATTATAAAAAAAACCTTGTGGCGTTTAATTTTGGATTTTCCACACTTTTTCAAAATTATTTCCGGCTGTGAAGCGCGAGGCCCTTTGCACTGCGAGACCGTAGGTGGTGGCTCACACTGCCCACGCCTTACGCTGCACACGTTATCAGAGTACTTTCATCTTTGGATGTAACCAAAAGAGCTACATCATCAGCGTATCCAATTAACTTAGCACCTTGTAGTAGCTTTAGATTCAGGACTCTATCATACATTACGTTCTATAGAATAGACCTAATATAGAGCCCTGTGATACTCCACATGTCATCTTGAAAGCTTTCTCTCAATTATCGTGGTCGCCCGTGACACTCCTATCCTCTAGATAACTTTGCACCATGTTAATGAGGTACGTAGAAATCTTTCGGGCTCGGAGCGCCGCCACAAACTTTTTCCATCTTGTCGTATTAAAGGCGTTTTTGATGTCAAGGGTAATCATTTCACAGAACCTCTTACTTTTGTAGGAACACGATTTGGCCGTCATGGCAGAGTTTCTGACTCTTTTTATAGCCACGACAATACTTCTGCCCATAGCGAAAAACGTATTGTTTACCTTCTAGTCCTCCTTTTTCTTCTACTTCAGTTTCAAGCATCCGCAGAACAAGTCTTTCCAGAAGCTTCCCGTGTGTATTTTGTAAAAACAGCGGGCGGTAGGACGAGGTTTCATTATCTGGCTTCTTCCAGTTCTTCTTCAGAAGGACCTGTCTCGTCTTTTTTAATTCTGCTGGAAACTCTCTCTTACTTAGTGCATCGTTCATTAGTTTGAGTAGCTCCTCCTACAAGTCCTCAACGATGACAATGGCTATTGCTGCTGGTATACCGTCCGGTTCTGGTTTTTTTTGCGTTTGATGCGTTTCATCGCCGCTTTGAGTTCGCACTCACTGAATGGTGCAGGGGGATTCGGGCATCTCTGGTAAACCCTGTTGCTGGTGTGAGTACTGGGGCAGAGCGTTGTTACTACCTTTTCGCAGGTATCATTTGGCAAAATGCACGGAAGAGATCTATAGAATTTTCGCGTGGCTATTTGGTATCCTCGTCCCCAAATATCTTCCTCGATCTCTTGGCAGATCTGCGCCCATTTTGCCTTTTGCGACCTAGTGATCGCCGCCAGTGGATCTCCTTCATTTTTGTTAGAAGTTTAGTCTGGCCTTCTTACTTTTATACACAAAGGGAGACAACGATATTATATTTGAATTAGTGGGAACTTCCTTGTTATTTTTTAAATTGTTAATCTCGACGGAGTAAATTTCTTTTTGCGCTATTTTAATAATTGATGCAAGAGCTTTCATACGATCGTCTGGCGTAAATACTTCGGCTCTTTTACATACATCTTTCGTATAATTATAAGCAAATCTTTTGCAATATGCGACAACCCGAATATGTTTACTTAAATCCGAAAATCTTGAAAAAATACTATTGTCAACCTGAGTTTTTAATGTGATTTGATTAGGTCTCTGTTCGGGCAAATTACTTGCAAACTCAGTGGGTTCAAAGAATCATTGAGCTGATAACTAAACTGGTCCAAACCACCATAAGTTTGAGTTTTTTAATTGACTTGCATCGATACCGCGGCTGATAAGATATGCAGGATTTTCCTTAGTATTAAAATAGTACCACGAAGTTTTCTCTGTTACCCTTTGAGTTTCTGCCACCCTTCTGGCGACAAATGGATTCCTTCGCGATGGAGAACTTTTAGTTTACGCGAGAGTTGTTTTTGAATCTGACCAAAAATATATCCTTTAAAACTTTATATTATATATTTTTAAAACGCGGTTCGCTTATTTAGCTAATAAGGTAACAGCACACAGTTCTAACCGTAGAATTGAAATTGTTTTGAGGGGTGCAACATGCGATTTTGCACAAACTAAATTGACATTTCAAGTTTCCATTCCAACTAATTTTAAGTCGCCCCATAAGCATGTTCAGAAGCATTTGCAAACCCGTGTAATTCTAGATGATGATATTTTGAATTTATCACGTAACGTGGTATATGTATTTGATCTACCAGTTGCAATTCGCGTTTGAAATTTTGCCATTCATTACAAATTTTTTGCGGCAAGTCACTATCACATCCAATTTTTTGAGACCAGAGTGATTGTAGAATTATTTTTGGTGTTGTTGTTATTGGAGACAATAACCCGGGAAGATCAAAAATTTGAGCAGTTTCGCTTAAGATAATTCGTTTTGTAGTTTTGGTTTGCTTGACTTTAAATGAATACTGAAATGTATCTTGTGTTGGATTATAAGGAATTCCCAATGTTTTTAATTCGATTTTATCCATCTTTAAAAACGAATCTTAGCTAACATCTAAAGGAGTAAAGTCTACCGAATTTCTTATCCATTTGCGTAACTTAAAACCGACAGAGCTTAATATTTGTGCCATTCGTGAACAATGTTAGATTAATTCATTAATGTTATTTGATCCTGTTAATAAATCAGCAACATAAAACTCATTTCTAATTGAAAAGGATTCATTTGGATATTGTGATTTGCAATCATTGGCCAATTGTTGCAAGCATCTGATAGCTTAGAAGGATGCGCTTGCCGTACCGTAAGTTACTGTGTTTAACTTGTATATTTACAATTTATAACTAGGATCTGGTCTGCAAATGACCTTTTGGAAACTACTAAAACACTAGAACTTCAGCAGTTGAAAGAAGTATTTGATATCAAATACTTCTTTCAACTGCTGAAGTTCTAGTGTTTTAGTAGTTTCCAAAAGGTCATTTGCAAACTTGATCCTAGTTATAAATTGTAAATATACAAGTTAAACACAGTAATTTTACTCGCACAATTAGCCATTGTTGTTGGATTAACAATATTTGCTGCTCTGGAAACATCAACCAAATTCGACTCCTGATCTTTAATTATATGCAATAAGGTGTTGTGAGTTTTGAAACATTTTTAACATTTTGAGCTTTTACAGTTGTTTTGAAAGTGTCCTTTCTTAAGACAATTTAAACATAATTTTGATAATTTAACAAATTGAATCCTATCAGCAATATTCTTGTTAACAAATTCTTTACACGCATAAAGTTTGTGATCAGCAGATTTACACCGAATGCAATTAATCATTTCATTAGTTTTAGAAGTGCTTATTGTAAATGTTTTACTATTCGATTAGTCCTTTGGTTTTAATGAATTATATATTGCTTAGGTAACTCAGCTGAGTCTGCTCTTTCTATCAAAAATTTAATAAACTCTGCTAAACCGGGAATTTGATCTCTACTTTACTCTGAATGCACATGATTGTATAATAATTCTAAAATCTAATTTAGGAATGATAATAGGTAATAGAATTGCGTCCCAATTATTGATTTCTACATTTTAATTTTTTAAACTACGCGTAAGCTGTTCTAAAGTATTCACAAATTGCAACAAGTTATTACATTTAAAGTTTAAGATTTCGTGCACATGATTGTAAACTAGTTTCCTCTAGAAACTAACACATTCAGTTATAAGATTTATCGCGACATCATAGTTTTTAGAAGTATTCAATGACACCCAATGCTTCGTCCTTTAAAGCTGACTTCAAATAATGCAATTTTTCTAATTTGATGATATGAATATTGTTATGTATTAGCGCATTGAAAGTCTCTCGAAATGGACGCCATTCTTTAAAATCTGTGGTAAACGAAGGCAAATTAATTACAGGTAACTGTACTGACGGTTTTTTTTATACAAATTACCAACAAAGTTTGAGGTACTACGGGAACTAGTTTTACTTAACTTGGTTTTAATGTATGAAGTTAAATTTAAATATCTATTTTCTATTTCATAAGGGACATTGAATTCGTTATAAGTTTTGTCACTTTTTAACTCAATTGCATTTTGAATGTTTTCGTTATCAACAAATTTTGGCTTTACTCTGTCTTATAGCGATTCAAAATTATTTACTAAGTCTTCTTATAAAGTAAATAGTTGAATTTTTGACTATATGTTATATTGAAATAAAAAATAAGTGAGTCACAAAATGATATTGAAATCATAGATGTACAACATCATACACACACAATTTAGAATAAAAACTAACTCACGAAACATATCTTAGCAACTAACTTATACCTAACAAAAACTGTCGTTGCAAATAAAAAAAAACCGGGGGTAGCCAGGCGTCCAATCACAGTCGACCCTGGTCATCGGCTAGGCCATGCGACCAGCCGCTACGCTGGCACCCAAATTCTTAGAAGACCACCTGCGTATTGAAAAGGGCAGTAAAATGTCCTGTTAATTTGGCGTTAACAAAATAAATCTTCGACATTGTTTTGACGAAAGCAAACAAATATAGATTCATTTTATTTATGTCAAACATATGATCGTATACCGAAACATTTGTTAAGAGATAATGCAAATCTAATAATACTGTTTAAGCAACATGCTTTTAATTTGCGACATATTTACGATGATCATGTATATACAGATATGTCTTTTGATTTATATAAAATTTTGTGCGGAAAGTTGGAAAAGGAAATATGAATTTGTAGTTATAGATAAGGTAGTGAATTTGGACGTTATCGAAAAGGTTTTAATAATTTTCTAAAGTGGAAATAACTTAAAAACTGTTCATTTATCAATTAACATTAAAAGTGTTAACATAATATTTAAATAACAATTAGCTCATTTTTAAATATTTCTTATTAAAAACAAAATATATAATATTTTAAAAAAAAAATTGAATTGATTAAAATAAATTGAATAAAATTGTTACAGTGAGCAATATATTTCGTCAAAAATATAATACTTTACGAAATAAAATATCTGAAATAAACAGCTTGTTAGAAGAGTCATATAAACCCATAAATACAAGTGTCTTCTTGGGTTTCATTGAAACTCCTGTTAATAGTTCAATCGGCGTCGCTTAATACTTATCTGGAATTTACTATTCAGTGCGCTCTGTACATCTTGTATACGTCAGAAATGGCATAATTATTCGATGAATCCGTTCTATTTGTCCATTTCCTCATGGAACCCCAGTCGTTATTAAAAGATGCTTGAAACCTTGATCAATGATCAATGTGAAATGTTGTAAGTGGTTTATCTTCTGTCGGCAAAAGATGAGTAGCCTTCCTTTTTTCCCTCTTTCCTATTGGCTAGTATGCAAGGAACACAATTGCCAATTACTTTTATAATTTTTTCCTTTAATTTAGGTATAAAATAATAACTTTTTATTAAATCTTCTATCTTTCTGACAACAAAATGACCATTTTCATGAGCTGATTGTATGATTTCATTCTGCATACTAATAATTCGTTTGCATTTTTATACTTTTACAACTAATCATGTTTTACCTGATAAACTTCATACAGCTGCATTTCAAATATTTTTTTGTTCACTCTTATTCTTATATGTTAGTTTTTATTTTGGGCTACCTTTAATTTTGCTGAAATACCTACGACGTGTATTAGTTGTACTGGATAACGACTGAGTGCATCTATATATGGTAGCCTATTACCAGTTCGACATTCGGTCTGATGATCAAAATCTTGCGGGAACAATGCCCATCTTGCAATTCGTGGAATTGAATTTTTCTTTTCCATTGTCTTTTGAAAAGATTGACAGTCTGTTACTAACTTGAAATGATTTCCTATTAAATAAACTCGAAACTTGAATAAAGTTTCAATGACAGCTAGCATTTTTAATTCATAACTGCAGTATTTTTCTTGTACTTTGGTAGTTTTCCTACTCATATAAGAGATAGGATGTAATTTATGCTCTTTTGAACATTCTTGAAGAAGTATTGCTCCAAATCCATGTTTACTAGCGTCTGT